>OZ035883.1:65440161-65606872 GCA_964034835.1 Muscina levida
CATCAAAGTGGGCCCAAAGTCTGTAAAATTAAGGGAAATTAACAATGACGAGAGCGAAATAATGGGAAATTAAAAAAGGAACATAAAAAAGTAAGACAAAAACATTCAGAAAAATATCAATTTTTTCTGGTGTTATGAAGACTGTGACCATATGGTAACAGCTTTAAAACAGGTAAATAAAAAGAACCAAGTACAAAATAATTCATCCAATACGTTTTTATGATATTTGAAATTCTTCTCAAATAACAAAAAATAAAAGTCTTTAATATATCTGTTTTTAAACAACCAAAAAATATTCTTAATATGGAGTGACTTTTTTTATCCCTCCATATTGCTGTTTTACGCACATGGGAAAAACACCTTTTTTTAATTAACCCCTTACGCTCGCTACTGTCGTCCGATCGCATAGCAGTAAATCAAGCATGAAAGATCAAAGCATTTTTTAATGAAATCAAAAAAGACAATTCATGACATTTATTCTTATGTTTATTTTATTGCGTACAATATCTAACGCTGTTAGAACGAATTGAGTGCCGTGAATGTGCATTGAGTGCGCGTATAGTACCATCAGTGTACTTGGCTCCCACTGCGTGCAATTTTTCTGCAAAAATAAGGTATAAGTTTCAAACCAAACTGTGTTTAAGAACAACAAGATTCAGCTCTGTTAAGTAAATTCTTTATCTTATTAAGTTGTCTTTTGTTATAAGTTACTAATAAAACAATTTTCTTCTATTTTCATTTTAGGTAAGTTTAATAAGGATATATTTTCCAATCACGTGAGTAATAAAAACTTTTCGATGTTTAAAACTCTTTATATTGGCGTTGATCATCATAAAATATCGAAGATATGCTCAACTGGTACATTGACAAAATTCAATCCAGTTAAAATCCTTACCAGAAATTTCTATATTGTGGAGCGGTCAGCGGTTCCCCATTATTTCGAAACATAAATTTAATTAACTTTTGGTCTCATCGCCTTTTTTCTATATGAAAACAACAAAAAAAATTCTTAAGTATAGGATAACTTTCCGCATTCTGTATGTTAACACGCTTCTGTTTGTAGATCCACTCTTTTTGTACAGAAATTCTATAAATATACCAACATTTTTGCAACCTATTATCGGAGGAACATTAAAAAGTTCAAGATCTTAATAACTTTTATTGTATAATTATCTTCAGCCTGCATAGAATTTCATGCTTATATGTATAACATTTTAATTGCATTGTACAGCAATATAAATTTTAACTAACAGTCTCAAATTATTTCATATGAATGTTCTTTAAAACCATCACCACCACTCGCCCTCTAAAAGTAGAAAACATTAATTCAATAATAACTCTACTATCATAATTTTCTACAAATGAATTACACTTAAATTGCACCGCATTACTGTAATCCATTAAAGTTGTTGGGCATCCTTATCATAGATTACAAATAGTCGCTGGCATCCCCAACTCATGCGATTAAATAAATACATCCACAGGACACGATTTGCATTTAAATGAAAATTCACATCTTATGAGTAGACAAACAAGTGCGCACACACACATACACAAATTGTAGCCGTCTCGTCTGTTTATGTTCTCGCATATCTGATGGGATTGGGCTGACTCTTACCTAAATTCATATATGTGTATAAAAATGTACATATATGTTTGTACAAAACAAAAAGTTATCCTTTTGAAGTGCAAAGTCTATGTCTGCAAACATAAATTTTAATACAATAGAATTTAATGTTTTACAAACGTAATGGAGAATAATCTGGACAAGAATTATACTCGGCCAAGATGAATACTGTTGTACCCTTCGAGATAGCAGCAAATATTAAAATGTTTAAAATAGCAAAGGGGAAGATTGTGTAGGAAAATAGATTTTAGAAATTGACAAATATACACAATTTGTTAACAGTTAAGATGTTCTAATTAGGAAGGAGATAATGTGCAATGAAATAGATTGAAATAATTGCCACCATAGGTAGATAAATATATATATATATACTAGCTGACCCGGCAAACGTTGTTCTGCCATACAACTTTGGACCCGGCAAACTTCGTCTCGCTCCTAAGGTAACGCCTTTATATAATAGTAAAACACAGATAGTTCAAGTTTTAATCTGATTAAGTTGAATTTAATCGAAATCTGTGAAAAGCGATCTGATATACAATGTTTTCCGATTTGTTTCCGGCGTAAAAAACAAACAATAAAGACTGTTTGCCAACACGCAAACAAACAACGCACAGCTGACCGTGTGATAAGCAGGGAAATTCGAGTTAGATTCCACAAATTTCTAATGATTGGCCTTACGATTTATTGATTGTTATCGCAAAAGCCAATCGAATGGGGAGATGAATTGGAAGGGAAGATTGGTTGGAATAATAGATTCGAGGGATAAGGACTTCCTCTCCTTTGCATATACCCTTGATGATCGTCACTTTAATTACAATTTCGGATGATTCAGTTTCCGTAAAATGATCATAATCGATTCCACCTTCAGATGCAAATTATGCACAACTGGCACATCTAGAGAGTTCAAAAATTCTGTCGAATTGTTGGTCGCCTCATTCTCGTTAAATGACCACGAAAATTTTTCATCGTTCGGTCATATGCCTCCAATGCTCGTTTATGCGCCATCGTGCATTAATCTATATATATAAAAGAGGATGTGTGTATATATGTAACGTATGGACTCGAAAACGGCTGGACCGATTTTGATGAAATTTTCAGGGAATCTTCCGAATAACCCCGCGAGTAACATAGGCTACACATTGTTTGGATTTTTCTACATTTAGGGGGTGAAAATGGCAATATTCGATAACACAAGGTATTCCGCGCTTACAAGAAGTAATTTTTTTTGGTTTTTAAATGAGCACAAACCGAAAACTTCAGATATATATTTTTCGAGACCTTCTGCGTAAAACTAATTTCCCAGCAAAGTAAATGAGGTATTACAGAAGCAAATCTATGTATTGGTTAAAAAGTTATGACCTCTGAGAGTTGGCATACGGAAATTAAGTTTTTAAAAATCATTTTTCAGAATATTGGGCGGGATCCAAAACAATGTCAAAAATATACTATTCTCTTCGTCTTGGTCTCCAAACATTGGGATGGTACGTCTGACGTAACTGAAAAATTGCTAAAAATATACCTAAACCTGAAATCTTCATGCTTCTCAGCGTGAACTAGGAATTGATTGTAGACATATAGTTTCTAAGCGAAATTGTCTAAGAATTCATCGTACATTGCGATACTGGTATACGATTACCACGTTATTTTAGACGCGAACAAGTTGTTCCGCCCTAATGAACAGGCTATTTGGAACTTAATAAGTAAAAATGCCGAGGCGCTGCCACGCACTTCAATAGTTAAATATTTAAACTGTATCAAATAATGGTCCGTACACCAGTTACTTTTCAGAAAAAAATGCAATATTCATTGTAGTAATACTGGAAAACTTACTTAAAAAACTTAATTTCCCTTTGCACCCCATGAATGAGGTATGGGATAGCTTCTCGCGTTGTTGTGAATTAACACGCTTTCTATTTTTAGATTCACAACTAACGGCACCTACTTATTTATCGACGAATGCGAACGTCACTGCTTTGAGAAGCTCTTACTAGACACGACGATTGAATCGACGCTTAATACTGCGAAGTTGCTGTCAAACAACATTCGAGGGGAGCCGACAATGAAAGAAAATTTTATTTATTTTTTTTCTTTTAAGATGACTGGAGCCAGGTTTGAACCTGCGATCTCCCGCATGGTAGTCGCGTGTTCTAACCACTATGCCACGGCCTGTCCCTGGAAAACACCTTTTGTTTTATTGGGGCACAATTAACATTTTTAAAGTATGTCAGAGGTAACATAAGCAAATATTTGTAAATAACCTACATATGGGGTAATTTTTTTTGACGTATAGAACTTCTTTTAGTATACTTCGGAAAATCACCATGTAAAAACTACACAAGAACAACGTTTGCAAATCTTGCAAATTTATTTTCAAAATGCACGTTCTGTTCGCCAAACTTATGGAGGAGCATTCCATAAAAAAGTGGAACTTTGAACCGTTTTACAAATATGCATTTTTTATATATTATTGCACGTACATAGTGAGATTATGTTCTCATCTAAAACAATTTACAAAAGTTGTAGTGAGTATGTCTCATTTTTTGTAAATACCGTTATTTATTGAGAGTAACAACAAGTCGGATTTTTTCATTAGTCTTTACACAACTTTTTGCGAGGTCGCTGCCGCTATTGTTTATCAGATAGAAACTAGATTTCTGTTCTTAGTTATAGTGTATGGTCCGCTGTATTTAACTGCATACTCATTTTTTTGGTTAAGTGTTTTTTTGATAAGAAATTAATCATAACGGAAAGGTAAGTTTCGATGTCCCATACGTGACGCTTAATTCCTTTTTCTATTAATAATTGTAAAACAAGTCGACTATACAAATTGAATTTTTCTGTTAACAGCTAACTTTTAGCGGTCTAAAAACTGGTAAAACAATTTTGTTTGAAATCGCTTTGCTTACAATATATTCTTGGTGATAAAAAAGTGTCTGTACGTGTACTGCAAATCTCAATAACGCAAAAATGAGCGACCAGCAACCATCAACCAGTGGTAGCCGCATGCGAAAATTTCGAGAAAAGCAAAAAGAGAAAGATCCTAACTTTACCGCTAATGAGACTAAAAGATTGCGTGAGCTTCGTAAACGAAAAGCAGAAAATCTTTCTGAAGGTGAGTTAAAAGCAATTTCACTTAAGGAAAGGGATAAGAAGAGATTGCAAAGGGCAAAAAAGCGGGTTGAACTTAAAAATCCTACTGATTCTCCTGTAAGTACTGAATCTCCGTACAAGTCGAAACAGACTTTATCTACTGCTGCAAGTTTTTACAGAGGCAATTGCCAAACATATATTATATGCTCAGATGAAAATTCGAAAGACAAGGATACAGTTTTTGTTTTCATCAACAAGTTGTTTGACTTGATGCATAAAGAAAATGAAGACTTACCTTCAGCGGAAATTATTTGGAGTGACGGCCCTTCATCGGAATTTAAGAACCGTTAAATGGTTAAACTAACATCAATCTTGAGTGAAAAGTACAAAAGGCCCTTTTATTGAAAATATTTTGCAACATCGCATGGAAAAGGTGTGATAGACGGAGTTGGCGGAAATATCAAAAGACTGGTAAGAGAGAAAATTATGAGCCAAAATGGACATGTTGTTGTCCAATCAGCCAAGGACTTTTCTGATTTAGCTTCTCAATTAGTCACAAAAACCCGTGTGATTTATGTGCCATCCTCTGAAATTTATGAAAGGATTAAAAGTGCATCGCCATGGGACAATGCCAAAGCGATAACTGGAGTTTCCAACTTCCATTTTATTAAAACTGAGGAGAAAGTTGTGGAGCGCAGAAAACATTGCCTTTCCCAAGACAAAACTGTATTTACCTATTGATTTTTACATATAGTATAGATTTAAGTTGAACTATGTCCCGTACGTGACGCGACTTGTCTGTACGTGACAAATATAAAAAAATGTTTTTGAATTATAAATATGTGTTTTAATTAATATTTTTTTTCGCTAGTAGCAAGCTTGATTCTTAGTTATAATTTCCTTCGAAGACACTTTTTATGCAACTGTAATATATTCGCTGAAATCTGAATAAAACTATAACGATTTCGAATGTTGGTTGACTTGATGTGTCCCGTACGTGACGTGGGTTGTTTGCATTTTTCTTCAGTATGTCATGACTTTTTTTAAATGTTTCTTCGCACTATTAAAGACTAGTATATAATCTATTAAATTAGAGAAAAAAAAGTATATATCTGATAAAACAATTAAGTGCTATATGTAATATAAACCGTAAAATTAGTTGAACTTGTCTGTACGTAACAGTGGAATGCACCTGGAGCCCTTTGTGAAGTTGAGGGTGCATATAATGATCCATCTGAGCAGCTAATAGAAGCCATCGACGTTTTAGACGTAAGTGTGACAGGGGACTCGAATTTATCAAACCGACGCCATTCTCAGCAACTCGGTATATGCAAATGCTGAAGAAAGATCTTGGCCTGCATCTATATAAGATCTAACTGGTGGAAGAATTTGAGCCAGTGGACGATCAAGTGATTTTTATTATTTATCATGTCATTGCACATTATTTGAACGAGAAATGGTTCCAACACGACGGTGTAATATGCCATACAGCGCGTGAGACCATCACTTTGTTAAGCCAAACATTGGTGACCGAATTATCTCAAAAAAATGGTAATACGAGTTCAATACAAAAATAGTATTCCGGAATATTCTTGATCCGTGTGATAAGAAGACATGACAAAAGAAGTTTTTATGGCTAAAGGCATTAAGCTTCAGACGGAATTTTCATTTGCGGTCAATAGGCGGAGAAGGCATAACAAAATGTTTTTTATGCCCAAAAAGATAGTTAGTATCCGCTACTACAGATCAAAATAAAAATTATTAAAATTAGCGGAATGTCTGTTTCCGATTTTTGGAAGAAGTGGCTTTTCGCCCTACATACAGAAAAAACTTAATCTACATGTTAGCACTATAGATATGACTTTGCTGATGAACGTTTTCAAAGTACTTTGTAGACCTAAATGTGAAATATATTACAAGTTAATGTGCAATAGCGAAGCATTGCCGGGCCCACTAGTTTTAAATAATGATTAAGCATTCTCGCAACAATTTCGCTACACGTTGTGTTGCCAACCGTGAGAAGAAAGCGGAATGCGCAGTTCGATTGTGGAAGCAATACCAAAGGATGCAACAGCTAACTCAATTGTGATCTTGACCGAATTTTTGCCAGAATCAAAGAAATTACGAATGTCTTGGCTGTCCAACCGGCATCATCGAGAAAGTAAATGCTTCCGTTCCATCGTAAACAACTTTCATCATTGAATCATAAACGTTCGTTTGCTCGGCAGTTATGAGCGCCACATTTCTTCGGACTCTTTCAGTCAGCTCAACTCGATCAAAGTCTTGTTCTTGTTGCAATTCGCGATTGAATGCAACATGCATTGAACGATTTTGCGCTGGTATTCCCAATTTCGACAGTAGACTGCCACATATTAGCAAGCACATGTCTATGATCAGAAGATAATTTCAAGATCGAAATTGGAAGTTGTCGTGCGAACTCTGTGCAAATGTCGTCAGCCATCTCGTCAAACTTGTCCACCATCCCGAAGCTTGAGAATAATATCGCGTTATTCCACATTCTCCGCAACAATCACCACTGCGTCTTCATTTATAGTGGGAGCATTGAATTGTCTTACATGGCATCCAGAGGGTCTCTTGTCTGCTCTGATAATGATTTTGTGAACGTCATAATGCATTGTATTCAATGTGGTTTTGAACAATCGGACCAATGCATTATGCTTATGCAGAAGATTTTAAAATTGTTCTACCATTTTGCATTTAATATTTCAACATAATAAATTTCACAATATTCCTAAATTTTTCAAGCATTATAACGAATTTTTTATATTTACGTCGTCTAAAATCATCAAATCAAGCGATACAATGATAAATTTAGTAGAAAAAATCAAAAATGTTCGATTTTTTTTCTGGAATTTTCCGAGTTTTCCACCAAGAATTTTCTAATTTTCCATTCGAAAAGTGATTTCGGAATAATTATCCGAATTTTTCACATTTACATCATTCAAAATTTTCAAAACTTATAATAAAATGTAAAATTTCGTCGAACAAAAATTTAAATTTTTGGAATTTTTCAATAATTTTCCAACCAAAATTTTCTATTTTTCCAACCGAAAAGCTACAACGAAACAATTACACACAAAATTTAATACAAAAATTCAATTTGTGGTGCAAAATGTTTCCGAAAAAATCAATTTTTTTCGAGTTTTTCCTGAATTTTCCAAGTTTTCCACCGAGAATTTTTCTATTTTCCCATTCGGAAAATCATTTCGGAATAATTATCCGAAATTTTTCACTGTTACATCGTCCAAACATAACATTATCACACGATAATATGCAAAATTTCGTCAAAAAAAAAATGAATTTTTCAAATTTTTCCGGAATTTTCCGCATTTTTCAACAAAAATTTTCCATTTATCTATTTAAAAAGCCATTCTGTAACAATTGCACACAAAATTCCATACAAAAAGTCAATTTTTGATTTTTCCAATTTTCCGATTTTCCGACTTTTTCGGAAGATTTTCCCAAAATTTTCTTACACATAAACCTTCTCCTGGCAATAACGAACAACTGAAAAAAAGTTTGAGCAAAATCGGCCCAGCCGTTCTCAATTGATGAATTACTATACATTTTTGCCACCATTTTTATATATATAGATGAGTTACTTTAACTATGGTTGGAGCGTAAAGAATTGTTATTGGTTCGATCTTCGGACAGGATTCTCAGATTGTTCCTCGTTACATTGGCAGAATCTATGTCGGCATCCATCGTGCGGCTTCATTATGTTCTTGGTTTGTCTTGACTTTTTATACCCTAGGAGTATCACCATAGAACCTTGCGACAAATTTCTTTGTCGCCTTTCCGTAGTGTGTGTCCCAACCATCTGAATGGACGTTGTTTTATCGTTATTCCCAGAGGGGTTTCGTTTGTCGAGTTCAGTAAGTTCTGGTTAGATATAGTGTTGGACCACCTAAGTCTCTGAATTTTCCGTAGACAGCTATTGACAAAGACCTGGAGTCTAGGCGACATCTCAGCTGTGAGCGCACACGACTCACATCCGTAAATAAGAATGGTTTTAATGTTCGAGTTAAAAATACGCAGCTTGGTGTTGCGAAAAGTCTGATTTGAGGACCACGGTCCCCTTCAGTACTAATTACACTGCCCAGATAGCAGATGTTGGTATTGCGTTTAATTGGTTCACCGTAAACCTTTAGTCTTATATCGGAATCGCTGGTGGTGTTTTTATACAGGCCGACAGTTTATGCGTTTTGGCTGAGAAGATCCATTTTGGTCGGTAGGTCAGACTTCTTGATAGAGAGAAGGGCGATGTCATCAGCATAGGCAAGTTTTTCTAGGTGACTCGGCAGGTCCCACAGCAAACCTGTTTTTCTGCTAGAGTTTCGTTTGGCACGTCATCAAGCACAATTAGAAGAACAGTCGTGATATAAAGCAGGCCAGTTTGACCCCAGATGTTTTCAAAATTGGTAGGGACAGCTAATTGTTATGGAGAACCCTGATTTTGAATCTGACCTAGTGTTCTTTGATTTCCTGTAGGGATCTCCATATGAAATCCTGACTTGCCCGAGGATTACACGGAGTAAGACGATGTGATCCGTGCAGGAGCGGTTGGTGCAGCAATCGGAATTCTATTGAGTAGCAGTTTTGCTAACATTTAGGAAGAAGAGCTTAGTAGCGTATTGCCCTGTAGTTCTTTCAGTGAGACCGATCTCACTTTTTAGGTAGTTTGACCAGGGTGTCGGCTGTTGCACGGTTCGATTCCTGTCTCCAGTCTTCTACGTTTTTTCTTTCATCGCCGGCCCCCTAGATGTCGACAGCAACTTCGCAGTAAAATGTCGAGTCATCGGCACGTTTAGTAAAATCTTCTCAAACAGTGACTTTCGCATTAGTCGATAAAGAAGTAGGTTCCGTTGGTTGTGAATCTAAAAATAGAAAGTGTGTAAATTCACAACAATGCGAGAATGGGATGTAAAGGGAAATTAGTTTTTTTTTAAAGATCAGGGTCCCTACTAGCCAATCTTCTGGGATTTTTTTCTTTCTTCAAGATGGCTTCAAATAGGAGGTTAAGGTATAGCGCTCCCACTTTATCCCGTATCGGAAGTGTACGCTTTCTGTCCTTGCCCGCAAGTTTAGAAGTGATGTCTCTGAGGTTGTTATTTCCAGCGGCGTCTTGTTTGCGAGAGATGAGGACCAATTCCGTTTGGTTGTTCGGCAAGAATGATTGACCGATTTGGAGAGAGCGCAGAATGCCGAATCAAGTTAGGTCCTTGCATAGCGAGGGCAAGCTCTATCTCTGAAAATTTTTGCTGTTCTGCGCTGCCCGATGAAATTCTGTGATGCTTCACTAATTCAGCTTTGGGCAGTGGTTTAAGGTACACGTTGCTTGCCTGGGTGAATTTATCTTTTATGTCATTAACGTCAGAGTTGCGGATCATGATAATGGGTAGATTCTCTTTCAGGGTCACAAATCTTGAAAGTACGTTTGTGTTTTTTAATGCGTCAACTTTAAATCGAGATTAAGTGTTTAGAGATTGCTTGCGTATGCCCATAACTCTCATGCGAATTCTCGCAATTACTAGGAAATGGTCGGACGCAACATCTGCGCTCTTTAAAGTCCGAACATCTGGAAGGATGTGTTCATCGTTGCAACCTTGTGTTACCGGTTCCGGTCCACTTGCATTCACTGACGCCTTGTATATCCATGATAAGCCCTTGTAACTCAAGTACTAATGGGTGTAATTTGCCGGTCTCATGTAGAGTCCGCACGTTTGGTCGTCATCGGAGGTTTTGGGTTGTTACTTATATTTCTTTTATTTTCGGTTTCGGTAATCAAGGAGATTCGCTAGAGATGGATGATTGGCGAAGGTCACCTATTATGGTAGTAGGGCTGCTACCTTTTCAGGATTTTTGCGTAAAAGTCAGGCCTTTATACCTGTCCTGCTTACTAATGCATCGGATTTAAGTTGACAGTACGTTGTCTAGGGTTCCAGCACATTCTCTGGTTATTTTGTGGCGCCAGTAAGAATCCCGCCACTTCACTACAAGTATCATTAGCAACTAGGAATTTTTGTTGAAATTGCAGATGGGACCGGCCGTGGCATAGTGGTTAGAACACGCGACTACAATGCGGGAGATCACAGGTTCAAATCCTGACTCCAGTCATCTTAAAAGAAAAATTTCCATTCATTGTCGGCTCCCCTCGAATGTTGTAGACAGCGAATTCGCAGTATTAGTGTCGAGTCAATCGGCATGTCTAGTAAGAGCTTTTCACACCGTGACGTTCGCATTCGTCGATAAACCAGTAGGTGCCGTTAGTTGTGAATCTAAAAATAGAAAGCGTATTAATTCACAACAACGCGAGAAGCTATCCCATACCTCATTCATGGGGTGTAAAGGGAAATTAAGTTTTTTTAAGATGTTAATATTGGGAGATATCCGAAAGCTTCTTCTTTACCTGTGTTAACATTAATATCTTACAGATCAATTCGAATGTCATAGCCAGAGCAGCGTTCATATATTTCTTCCAGGATGTGTTCACAAAACAGTGTGATGCATGTAGAGGCTATTGGGTCACTTCTAGATTTAAGCCGCCTGAAAGAAGATGCCAAAGTTTCCTAACACATATAAATCCAAACTCCCAACATTTCAGTACAGAATAATTGAAAATCAGAACCAAAAGTGTCACAAACCCTACCATTAACTACGCATACCTTCTCGAGAATAATAGCACAACAATAGCTGTAAGGACTTTAGAGTGAAATAATAGTGATGTATGCTTTGTTTCCCCCAAAAGATATGTATTAGATGAAGTAGTTCAATGCATAACGTAAAACAAAACATTGAGAGCGGTAAATGAATTGAGCACACCGCTCCAGACATAAATATTCACTATTCTACTACATACATGGGTACTTGTATATATGTGCATTTACATGTTTAGTCATATAGATGGTTATATAAATATGAATTCTCGAAATAAACGAATTTAAAAGAGCATACAACTTAGACCGGATTTCAAATACTACCAGACATATTGGAGAGTTTTGTTACGAAGAAAATTACCATATAAATACTATAATGTTTGGAAATGCATGAAGAACTTTTTAAATATATATAACCATTGGGAATATTAAATGATGTAGTAACGTTTAAGTTATCTTATATTCCCAAACAATTACTTGTTTATTGTTACAATAAATACACAGGTAGAGAGAAAATAATGAAGTACAATTAAATTGTCGTAAGCGGAAAAAAAATTTAAATATGTAAAACATAACAGATATTTTAAGATCATTTGTCGCTACTGTAAAATTGTCAGGACAGAATATCAGTACAATGATATAAAACGTACGCAATTTAGCTGAAAACTTGGTTGCAACCGCCGAAAGTCATGTACGTACTAGTTCGCGTATACGATAAATCATACATGAATGGCATATGGGAGAGCTTCTCGGGTTTGAGTGGTTATCAGGCTGTTATTATCAGACTCACATAACAGGACCTACAGTTAACTGTGACATGACATGCCAATTGATTCGACACTACTCTAAAGTTGCTGTCGACAAGAAATGTAGACGACTGAGATGGGAAGCGAACCCACGTCTCTGGCTTGATAGTCATTGTTTAATATGTATGCTGAAGATCACTGTAAGATATTTCTACCAAGATACCGCTTAAGACGCCAAATCAATAAGTCTTCTGCCCAACTTCGCTACAGCCGCCATTTTTATACCATCACCCTTAGGGATGAGGGTATATATCATTTGATACGAAAAAAAGTGTAACGCATTAAAGGAGACGAGTTAGACCCCAAGTATCTTAAGACCAAATTCGTTTCAGAACTTTTTAAGAAGAATGAGCTATGTCCGTCTGTCTGGCTGGCTGGCTGGCTGGATGGCTGGATGGCTGGTCAGCAGGATAACTCGAGTAAACCTTAACGGATCGGTATGAAAATTTACCAGTATCAATATTTTTCAAAACGAACTTATGGGATTGTAAATGGGCTGAATAGCCCCACCCCTTCTGGTACCTCCCATACAAAATTACCTATTTTTGGAAAATTATTATTTCTTCCATAACTTCCAAACGGACAACCGGAGGATGTTTGAACTTGGTCAGTTTATTTATCTTGCAAAAGTAGACAAACCCTAAGAAAACCGAAACCTTTGCCCCACCCATTCTGGTACCTCCCATACACATGACCGAATTGACCCTTATAGTTTTACATACATATCTTTTTTGCAAGTAAACTGAGATCACTCAAATTTTGCGTATGATGTTTGCTTATAAATATTAGAATCAGGTATGAATATGGACTATATCGGTTCACGCCTTCTGGTACCTCCCATACAAAATGACCTATTTTTGGAAATTATATATTTCTCCAATAACTTCAAAACAGTCACTTGGGGGGTTATGAACATTGGTCGATAAATTTATGTTGTGATAGGAGGCGAAACCTCAGAGAGCCTAACTATTTGACACACCCCTTCTAGTACCTCCCATACAAATGACCGAATTGACCCTTATAGTTTTACATACATATCTTTTTTGCAAGTAAACTGAGATCACTCAAATTTTGCGTATGATGTTTGCTTATAAATATTCGACTCAGTTATGAATATGGACTATATCGGTTCACGCCTTCTGGTACCTCCCATACAAAATGACCTATTTTTCGAAAATTAATATTTCTCCTATAACTTCCAAACGGACTCTTGGGGGGTAATGAAAATTGGTCGATTAATTTATGTTATTATAGGAGGCAAAATCCTAGAAAACCTAACTATTTGACGCACCCCTTCTGGTACTTCCCATACAAATGACCGAATTCACCCCCATAGTATTACAAACATATCTTTTTTCTAAGTACACTGAATCCAGTCAAATTATGAGTAATTTGTACGCTTATGAAAATATGAATCAGGAGTGAATATGGACTATGTCGGGTCACCCCTTCTGGTACCTCCCATACAAAATTACCTATTTTTGGAAAATTAATAATTCACCCATAACTTCCAAACGGACATTTGAGGGGTTATGAAAATTAGTCGGTTAATTTATATTGTGATAGGAGGCGAAACCTCAGAAAACCTAACTATTTGACACACCCCTTCTGGTACCTCCCACACAAAGGACCGAACTCACCCCTATAGTCTTACATACATATCTTTTTTTGTAAGTGCACTGAATTCAGTCAAATTATTCGTAAGTTGTACGTATGAAAATTTGAGTTAGTAATGAATAAGGCTGTTTCGGTTCACCCCTTGTGGTACCCCCTATCAAAATTAATTTTTTTTGAAATATTAATATTTCTCACATAAATTCCAAACCGGCACCTATACCCCTTACACAAATAAGTAAAGTTTTGGACGATTTTGCACCTCAAGTAGGGGAAAAAATATACATAAGTAATTTTATTTTAATTAAAAATCTATTCATTTCAATAACTCAAGACTTCAACAATATCTTATATTGGGTGATGGTATTTATCAGTCAGTTTACCTGACTGAAATTTCTGTACTGGTTTAATGATCTTTTTGGTAAAATTAGAATCTGGTATAGCTATTTCTTAATAATCTGAGGTAAGGTAGTGTTATTAATGTTACATCTATTGGCGAGTACTATTCTACTTGGCTGACACTATTTTCCTTATTGACGGAAGATCAGAGTTAGGTAAATTCATCTACTGACACAAATCAACAAGTTTCAACGTTCTTAGTGCGTTTCCACTGAGAGGATGATCTCCAGCCAGATGTTCTCCCACTACACCAAGTCAGCCGCACAAAGATTCTTTTAAATTGCGGCGTTCAGTGCAAACTACTACTTCGTAATTCTCAATTGGTTCATGTCACCCATAGTATAAGGAGACGACGTTTTTCAACAACGATCGTAGGTGACTCCTCCAAGGCGAAGTTTATTGTCAAGTCAAGGAATGATATCTGATCTCCTTGATCGTTTGAGATTATACGAAGACAAGCATCTTTGTTAAATGGACAACCGGGCTACGAGCTTGTACAACCGTGCTATAGACCTGTACTATAGTGATATAAGCCTGTACAATCAGACCTTGGGTATGTACAACCGGGCTACGAACCTGTCCAAGCGGCCCTTGAGTCTGTACAATCGGACAGTAAGTCTGTACTACCGGTCTACGAGCCCGTACAACCGGGCTATAGGCCTGTACAATCGGACCTTAAGTCTGTACAATCGGACAATAAGTCTGTACAACTGGTCTACGAGCCTGTACAACCGGGCTATAGGCTTGTACAATCGGACCTTGAGTCTGAACAATCGGACAATAAGTCTGTACAATCGGACAACAAGTCTGTACAACCGGTCTACGAGCCTGTACAACCGGGTTATTAGCATGTACAATCGGGCTGTAAGCCTGTACAATCGGACCTTGAGTATGTACATCCGACCTACGAGTCTGTACAATCTGGCAATAAGCCTGTACAATCTGTACAACCGGGCTACGAGTCTGTACAACCGGGCTACAAGCCTGTACAATCAGACCTACGAGTCTGTACAATCGCACATACGAGTGTGTACGACGGACGCTAAGTCTGTACAACAAGTCCTCGTACTTTTGAGGCCATGGCCTATTAGTAGTTGTTCTTATTCTTCTGTTCCAGGACCTTAACAAATTTCACCAGAAGGTCCTACTGAATAGCGATCCAATCACCGAATTACCAATCACCGAATTACCGCCGCGTCCAGCCCGTCCTGTTTCCCGTCACCGAATTACCGCCGCTCATCTAAAAACCGCTTCTCCGTACAAAGGACGACAATCCCAGGCACCGCAATACATTACACCAGACACCATCAACGATACGAGGCCACCGACCAAGTTTAATCGCAGACATCATTACCCGCCATCAAACATCTTAAGGATATCAGACCAGTGATTGCACTAAGCATAAGGAAATATATAATATATTGCCATAGTCAGGGAAAATCCACACTATTATTTCGTAAAGTTTTGACGGTCCTTGCAAAGACCCTGGAGGCGGCTGAGACTACCTCAGCCTAAGATAAATCACCCGTAATACCTTACCAAACATGCCATAAACAATTCAGCCTGACTTTTCGCTCTGACTCGGAGGTGGACAATTAATACTATCGTCATGAATTGGAGCTGGGTCCTTTGGAGTGGTGTCCGTATTCAGTAAGTTATCCGGGTCCGCCACTATCGCTGTCCTTACAGTTGGGCAACCTTGTTGCACGTCTTATCCGCCATAAAAACTTGTACCACCATAGTGTTTGTCTTACCATCTACAATCATATGTGTGATGCGTTAGCAAAACCGTATTCCTGGAAATGTTGTCGCCGCCGTAAAAAAATGTCTTTCCCCTGCCGCTACCACAACGCTCAAGGTGTTAACCAAATGTTTTTTTCGCGGTACGATTTTCGTTAATCTTGCATTGTTTTCATATCCTTTTAAATGGTTGTTGCAATGGCGACCGACGACCAGCAGCAAGCAAAAATGGTGTTGCATAGCAATTATTGCAACCATCGACGACGGCAACCAACAAAAAACACTAGAACAAACAACAAATGGCAGTGCCACAAATGCCAACCAACAGCATCAGCAGTTTTGCGGTGAAAACAGTAGTGTTGTGGCATTAAAAGTCGGTTGCAATTTGTGCTACTCGAAAAACGCTACTCTGCCGGCAGGTTGCATGCGTTCGTTCGTTGCCACCACACTCCAACCGCCGGCACTGCTGTAACGGCGGCAACAGCAACATTCGTTCGAAAATTTATTGCAAAACTGATTTAAATGGAGTTCGGGTTTTGCACTACCTATTATGGTTGGTGTTATTGTTGATGTTGTTATTCGCATTTGTTTTTCCCCCCATTTTCTTATTCGGTTCGTTTTCTTTTGTTGGTTTGCAGAAAAACAGCAGTAATAACAAACAAAACACACAAAAAAAATAAAACATATCAAAAGGAAGTGCAAAAATGAACAACACAGCATCATTATCGCCACCGTCGTCGCTATGTGCAACGTATGTAGGAAGGAGTATTGCACTGAGAAAAAAGGAAACACAACATTTTTTCAAGAATATTATTAAAATATTTGTAGCTTTGAAAAAAAACGAGTTTAGCTAACTTTTCCTGAAGCTTATCAGTTGTCAGCCGTGTAGGTATGTAGATTGAATTTTTCGATTGTTGGACCAATCAAATCTTCCTCTTTCCTTCCTATTTTTGCATTAAAATCTCCGATCTCAATTTTAATATAGTGGACAGGGTAGCAGTTGTATGTTTCTTCTGGAAACTCGTATCGTCTTTATATTCTCGTCGAGGGCATGTTTACAAATCAGGGTGATTTAAATTTATTTCGCTTTAGCGACTAGGGAGTGTGGTGCAAGGCAAATCTTCTGATCGGCTTAACTTGGCAAACCCAGAGTGATTCTTGCCAATTGCACTTCAATTCTACTTACAGAGTTCCGTACTCGTGGTACTATTGCGGACGGAGTACCTCCACGTGGTGACGCCCGGAAACGTGACTTTGACTCCCGTCAGAGCACGGTTAACTGTGAGGGCCGAAACCTAAAACCCGGCTCAGAGTGAGCAGTACCCTGGCCAGCGTCGGACCCAGAATGGGCGGCTGTAATAAAACCGTTGCAGTACCAGAAAACTGCGACGTGGTGAGCTGGGCTTGCAACCCGAAACTGTCATTTAAACTATTGCAATGAAAAGAAGCTTTACAGGAAATCCGGTGGAAGGAACACGGGTGCTCGCGCATGAAGACGTGCGACATCTATTATAGTGACCATGCGGACAAGCTCGAGTTTGGATGTGGATTTGTGGTTGGCAAGAGACTGCGACACCTAGTCACAAGGTTTAACCCTGTGTATGAACGTATAGCCACCATAAGAGTCAAAAAAAAGTGTTTCCATGCCCATGCTCTGACAGAAGAGAAAAGCGATGAGGACTTTGACGAGTTCTGCCCAGAAAATATATATGAACGTATCCCGAGCTATGACATCATAATTACCATAGGCAGGGAGACCACATTTGAGCCTACCATCGGAAAATTCAGTCTGCACACCGAAACATCGAACAATGGCATCAGACTGATTACTTTCTCTGCGGCAAGAAATATGGTTGCACTAGATTTAACCATAAAAATATTCATAAGGCAACATGGTTATCTCCAGATCAATTGACGAGGAATCAGATAGATCACGTGGCAGTCGATGGAAGGCACGCATCGAGTGTTCTGGACGTGAGAGTGATCATGGGTGCGAACATTGACTCCGATCACTACCTTACCGCAATTAAGGTACGCACAATGCTAAGTATGGCGAAAAACTTACGTAACAGGCACAACGAAAGCTGGACATCGGTAAACTGCGGACCGCAGCTACCTCTGTCGTCTACTCCAACCACCTAACTCAACTGCTACGGAATACTCCAACCCCTGATAATATTACCTCGAAGTGGCAATGTATAGCCGACTCCGTAGAACGGACCGCGAGAAGCGTACTTGGGCACTCAAAGCCGTCTCCAGAAGATGCCTGGTACGATGATAAATGTCGCAATGCCACGAGAGAAACGGATGCTGCATACATGGCGAAAATGCAGCCAGTGGCAACGCGAGCCGTTCGTGAACGGCACAGGGGGAAGAGACGAAAGGCATCTCTTCTTTTTAAACGGAAAAAGAAGGAACTGAAGAAAAGACAGGGTGAGTGCACAGAGTTGCTTCGATACAGAGGGGTAGCCCGAAAATTCTACCAGAGAGTTAAGGCGAAAATGCGTGGAACAGAGTTACCCTCCTGCAAGGAGAGCGATGGCCATCTAGTGACATACCCGGATAAAGTTCTGAAGGTATGGAGAGATCATTTCAGAAATTTACTGGATACGAACACCACTCCGGAAGACCCCGCTCCAATCCATGACGATGGTATTAACTGTCCAACTCCGAGCCAGTGCGAGAAATGTGTGGCAATATCCCGCCTTAAAAACACATAAGCGGCTGGAGCAAATGGTCTCCCTGCTGAATTGTTTAATGCTGTTGGGGAGGAGCTGATTAGGAGCATACATCAACTCATGAAGAATATCTGGCTAGAGAAGAGCATGCCTGGGGATTGGAGTCTCAGACTGTTACGTCCCATATACGAGAAGTCAGAACGTAGTAATTGTAAGAACTACCGTGGAATAAGCCTATTACCAATTGCGTACAAGGTCCTATCGAGCATATTAGGTGAACGTCTAAAGCGAATTGCAAAAAAACTAATTGGCCATATCAGTGCGGCCTTAGACCTGATAAATCTACGAGGGATCGAATATTCACCTTACGACAAACCTTGGAAAAAACTAATGAAAAGCAGATCGAAACCTACCACCTCTTCATCGACTACAAAGCTTCCTTCGACTGTCCGATAAGGGCTAGGCTATATGAGTCCAAGTCTGAGTGTGGTCTTCCTGGAAAGCTAATTCGACTTTGCAGATGTACCTTGGAAAACACCAAATCCTCGATTAAGATTGGTAAGGATAACTCTGAAGCATTAAACACAGCAAGAGGTATCAGGCAAGGCGATAGCTTGTCCTGCTGAAATCTGTGGGATGTTACTGCAGTTTTCTCATCGCCCAAAAATGGGCTTAGTGGTCAACGAGGACAAAACAAAAATTATGATTTCGACGAACAAAGAGTCCTCTCGATGAGGATGCACCGCCAACGTTAAAATTTATTGTTTTGAGGTAGTAGATGAGTTGACCTACCTCAGATCTTCCGTCAACAAGAAAAATAATATAAGCCAAGAAATTAAGCGGATAATAGTGCTAGCCAATAGATGTTTTTACGGACTTCGGCAGCACTTTAGTAACACCACCTTATCACGAGTTACTAAGCAGTACCAGATGTTAATTTTACCCGTTCTGTTGTATGCTGCCGAATCATGGGTGCTGACGACAACGGACATACAAAACCTAGGAGTATTCGAGAGAAACGTACTCCGAAAAATATATGGACCTATCTGTGTCGACGGCGAATTTCGCCATCGGATGAACCATGAGCTGTATGAACTCGAACACGACATCGACGTAGCTAAAAGAGTCAGAATCCAATGACTACGATTAGACAGGAACCAAATTCGATTCATGATTTTTTAAATCGTGTGAGCCATATACGTTTGTCTTTCGGTCCGTCTGTCCGGCTGGTACGCACGATAACTTTCGAAAGACGTAGCCACATTTTTGAAACTTCGCATTGGTTAATATTTCCCCAAAACTTCTTATGGTATTGGAAATGGTGGCCACGCCCCTTTCGATACCTCCCATACAAATGTAACACTCCGCGCACTTTACAAATCGAGTAATAATATACATAAACACAACGCGATCGTGCCCTAATTCTGAATTAAGTAATGCTATAGCAAGATAGGTTTGGAGAAAAAACGAAGTCCAGCCACGCTCCTTCTGGTACCTCCCATACAAATGTACCTTTCCGCCTACACTAGAAATCGAGAAATATTGTCAATACACCCTAATTCTATATTTTGTTAGCCAAATTTTATGTTTTTACTAAAGGGTGAGGGTATATGTAAGTCGGTATACCCAACTACAACTACAACTTTCTCACTTATTTTTTTACATATTTTTTATTTTACAAAAATATTATACAACACTTATTTTACACCGTGTATTTTTCGTGCGACGCCACAAACATCATCCACCTTGGCAACATTTCTCATATAGCAGCATTTAAATTATGTGTCCTCCATCATAGTTAGAGCGTACAGTAAATGCAAGTGGAGAAAAGTAACAAACTCGGTTAGCTGGAGCTGCAGTAACAGCTTTAATAATGACAATCTTATGTACTATTCATGAGGCATCCGACGTAGGTTCGCATTGTTTCCAGGTTGTAGTCCTTTTTACGACGAGTTCACTATAGTTGTGGCTTTGTTGCGGCAACATTGAATGAATGGCAATGCGAATGAATACTTGTGTTGCCTTTTTTATTCCGACTGCCATATTTCAATAATAATGTACGCTGCACAATGTATCTATGTATCTGCATTTGTCCCTAACGCAGATGATGGTTGCTACGGGGACACGCATTTTTTAATAAAAATTATAATAAGAAAAGTAGATAAAAAGAGGGTTTAATAAAAAAAAACTTAATATATTGTTTGACAATGCAGCTGTCTGGCTTCAAAAGGTTAAAGTCTACTTCATATAAAATTTATTTAAATATATATGATGCTAGCTGACCCGTCAAACGTTGTATTGCCATGTATGTTATTTCTAGGAAACATTTTTTCCTTAACATACTCGATATGCTTACAAAATTTCATAAGGATCGGTCGATCCGTTTCGGAGTAGTTCAATCACGCACCCCGTGAAACGAGAATTTTATATATTAGATATATTTCTACATGATTAGTTTATCTAAAGATATATTTCTTTGTTCTATCAGACCCTTTAAACAATCTATGTGGTTTCGTTTCGCCGTTGTAGCGTATACAACAATTGCTGTTCACCGTTGCCCTATTAAACTATGCGTCTTTCAAATAGTTGATTAGTTTTAGTTTGTTTTTTTTTATCTGTTCATACTGCTGTGACACAAATTATTACGTTTTCCTGTTTTTCGCTTCATAGGGGCGGACTTTTATTTAGATGATGAAGGAAGATGTTATCATCTTAATTAAAAGTTGTTTAATTAACAATCATTTTTTTACTGAAAAATCTGAATTAATTGAATTTATTTAAATGAAAGATTTTAATATTCTTTGGGGGTTCTTATTTATAGAAAGGCTTAGTAAATACAGCAACTGTATATGTAGGTTTTAAAGTAAGCTAAAGATCGGCTGTCTGACTAGACGTGGGATATTATAAACGACAGGAAGAAACATAAAGCAGCAGTTAAGTCTGCTAGAACGCGAAGTGAACTCTGTAATGCCACAGATCTTGAAGTAGAATGAAACCCTTAGATGAATGTCATAGCCCAAGATGCTAAAGCTGTAGCTGAGACACAAAGAACGAAGGGTTTATACTGTCAAGAAGGTTGCGATAAGCAGCATCCCAATCTCGGATTAGTCAATATAAGACTGTTTCGACATCTAGCTATATGCTTGATTTGTCTGAGATTATGTCAGCCATAATATTGCTCAAGAACAACATAAAGTCCTGCACTCAAAAAAAAAAGGATACCGTACTTAAATCGTTCCCAAGCGGTGTCAAAAGTACGGTAAGTACGGATTTTCTTAAATCCAGTACAAAATTCTTGAACCAAGAACATAAAACCTAGCCTGGAATTCTTATTTGTAGCTATTATTTAGCCTTGTGGCGCATGATTTTTAAGTAAACAACTCATAATAATAGATGACATTTAGCCTGATGGGATATGATTTTTAAGTGTAGAATTCTTAATTAAAGATGATATTAAGCTAGATGGGGCTTGATTTTTATTATGCGGACAGCTAATTAGATAGCTGCCAAACTATCTAATCAGTACCATTTTGCTTTGCTTTTTTACTATCATTACAAACCTTAAGTGTTATAATCTCCACGAAATTAATGAGAAGTCAAAACACACTGGTGCGAAAAAAACATTAACGAAGATCACAAGTCACTTGATTCGCACAAGCTCTTAAGATTTTTATACTTAACTAGCGGACCCGGCGAACTTCGTCTCGCCCCAATTTTATGTCTTTAGATAAAATCAGTAGAGAATGTTTGATAAACAATGTTTGGATTAGTTTTCCGCCTCAAAAACAAACAACGAAGGCGGTTCTCCAAAACTCGAAAAGGCAACGTTCAACTGACCGGACATAAAACAGGGAAATTCGAGATTAATCTCATAAACTTCCAACGATTGGCTTTGCGATTTATTGATTGTCGTCGGGGAATTGCAATGGATGATCAGTTGCAATTATCTAATTCGTAAGATAAGGACTTCCTCTTCTTTGAATTTGTTCTTTATGATCGTCTGAAATCACATTTTTTTATCAGATTCTTGACGGACAACCGCGTACCGTTGCACAATTTCGGTTGATTCAGATTCCGCAATATGATTATGATTATCGATCCCACCTTTATCTGTAAATTATGCGGCATATTAAGCGAGTGGAAAATTCGGTCGGATTGTTGGTCGCTTTTATCTTTTACGGTCACGATGTAAACAGATTTGTACGAATGCAGTTCTCAAGCGATTTAACTTTCTAATTTGAAATTGTAGCTATTAATGTATTTATTCTTCTCTGCCCGTAAATTAATCCAACCGAGATTTTTATAATTTTGTGCAATGTCATGAGTTACTTTTCCAACGATGTGAACTGGCAAAAATTTGCTGGGAACGATATCAATTCAGTCGAAACATCAACCCGAATTTGGCCATTGCCAAGCGCTGGCAGTTGTTTTGGGAATTCAGCAGAAGATGGGAGGTTCTGGAATGAGCCCCTTATTTTTTGGTCAATTGCAACTTCTTGACGTTTTCAAGCATGTTTTAGTAAATCAGCAGCATTAGACATTTTGAACAAAATCATAGCCCCACCAAATCGTTTTAAATTCCCTCGTAAATCCTTTATCGTCAACTACTTCCAAAGCTCATTTAGTCGTTATTGAGCATTCATCCGAAATGTTGATTTGGCATTCCCGCATCTACTTCGCCGTTGCGAAATTCTTGGTCATTGAATACTTTGAATACTTCATCGACAGTTTTAAAGTGGAATTTGCAGTTCGAATGCCTTCCAACAATGTGACAGGTATGCCAGAGGATCCAGCGGCTAACGTTATTTGAGATCTTGACCAAATTGTTGCCGGAATCAACAAAAAATGTTTTAGGTGTCCCACTCGGAGCATCGAGCAAGTAAATGCCTCCAGTTTCATCGTGAATCGTACACGTTCTTATACTCGGTATTTAACAGCGGCACATTTGTTCGAACTCTTCCGATCAGCTCATCTAGATAATAGTCTTGCTTCAGTTAAAATTCGCGATCGAATGCATTTTGCATCGAACGATTTGACGCTGACACTCCCAATGTGGGGTTCGACGGATTTTTTATTTAAATATTATTTTTCTCGTTACCAACCAACATTTAACCGAAAATTTTGTCAATAAAAAAAACATTTTTTTTGGACTTTTCCGGAATTTTCCGAGTTTTCCCTAAGAATTTTCTATTTTTACTTTCGAAAAGCCATTCCGTAACAACTGCACACAAAATTCCATACAAAAAACCAATTTTCGATTTTTCCAATTTCCCGACTTATTCAAAGGATTTTCCCAAAATTATCTTGCATAAAACCCTCATACCAATTACGAACAATTGAATAATAATTGAAAACAAAATGGGCCAGCCGCTCTCCCTTGATGAATTACTACACACTGTTCACACCGTTTTTATACATATAGGTTTCACAATAAACCGAATATTTCCAAGCAGCACAACGAATTTTCCACCTTTACGTCGTCTAAAATCATCAAATCAAGCGAAAAATTTCGATGAAAAAATTCAAAATTTTCGAGAATTTTCCGAGTTTTCCACCAAGAATTTTTCTATTTTTCCATTCGAAAAGTCATTTTGGAATGATTATCCGAAATTTTCACATTTACATCATTCAAAATTATCAAAACACAATAAAATCTAAAATTTCGTCGAAAAAAATTCAAATTTTTGGAATTTTTAAATAATTTTCCAACCAAAATTTTCTGTTTTTTCAACCGAAAAGCCACTACGGAACAATTGCACACAAAAAGTTATACAAAAACTCAATTTGCGATGCAAAATGTTTCTGAAAAAATCCAAATTTTTCGAGTTTTTCCGGAATTTTCCTAGTTTTACACCGAGATTTTTTCTTTCATTCGGAAAGTCATTTCGGAATAATTATCCAAAATTGTTCACTGTTACATCGTCCAAAATTACCAAATCATACGATAATATGCAAAATTTCGTCGAACAACAAATTCAAACTTTTTGAATTTTTCCGGAATTTTCCGCATTTTTCAACAAAAATTTTCCATTTTTCTACTCGAAAAGCCATTCTGTAACAATTTCACACAAAATTTCATACAAAAAGGCAATTTTCGATTTTTCTAATTTTCCGACTTTTCCGGAAGATTTTCCCAAAATTTTCTTTCACATAAACCTGCTCCTGCCAATAACGAACAACTTAAAAAAAGTTTGAGCAAAATCGGCCCAGCCGTTCTCAATTGATGAATTACTATACATTTTTGCCACCATTTTTATATATATAGACTAGCTTTCCCGGCTCTCGTTGCTTCACCTGTACTTACAATGAATCTTCTAATGAATTTAAGCAGTACACGTAAAATAAAAACGCTTCATAAGACGAACGAAACACACCATTTATGTGATTGTTGCTTTAACCCATTGGTCTGAGTGGTTGTACCGCTTTAGTCCCTTATTATCCCTAAAAGAACAAATTTCAAAAGAGACATTCGTATCGCACAACTAAAATGGGCCGGTACTCCCTCTAATTCTATAGGAAGCATGCCCGATTATAGCTTTAGCCGCTTGGTCCGGTTGATTGTACCAGTTTTATCCCTTTTCGGCCATTTAAGCCCTTAATGTTCGAATTTCTTAATATCCCATCTGGCGGCTCTGTAATTCCAAGTACATTTTCGAAACTCTACCTTTAGGCATTTGGTTTGGGCGATAGTACCAGTTTTATTCCTTTTTCAGTATTTTTACACCTAAAGAATTTCGAAAATTTACTTCACATCGCACAACTAAAATATTCACTTAAATTTTTGAGACTATACCTTTTGCCGTTTAGTACCAGTTTTACCCCTTTTCGGCCCTTTTTATCCCTAAAAGAAAAGAACTTCGAAAACCATCCATGCTTCATTCTAATTCCAAGCCCATAACAATTATTTTGATTATATCATTAGCCGTTTGGTCTGGGCGATAGTAACATTTGTATCTCTTTGTCGATTTGTTTTACCCAGAAATATCTGATTTAAAAAAAACCTTAATCTAATTTGATAGTGAGCATGTCAATATCAATTCCTTCGATTATAGCATTAGCCGATTGGTCGGGTAATTTTTACCCCTAAAAGTATGAATTTCCAAAAATCCATTCCTAGCTGAAAAGGGGAACAACCCCACAAATTTTATCATCCTACCTACAGCCAGTAGGCAATTTAAAATATATAGATTATGATAATGTTATTACAATCATTCTATTAATATGACCGACGTAACAATTGTTTCAAAAGGGGCGTGGCACTACCCATTTCCCAGTGAGACCTAATCCCCCATGTACCATTTACATATGTAGCAAATCTCATCTTCATACCTTTAATGGCTCGCGAAATATGACCGATTGACATTTTGTGTGGTCGGTGCCACGCCCATGCACGAGACTTAATCCTCTTTATATCGGTAACATATATAGCGAATCTCATCCTCGTACCTCTAACGGCTCTTGAGATAAGACCGATTGAAATTTCGGTTTGTGTGGGCGGTGCCACGCCCCTCTGTCTAATTATATTATCATGTAGCCTATGATAGAGGCCCTACGGACAGTATCACACATAGAAAATTCAATTGTAATCGGTCCTTTTATTTAGCTAATATTACAATTTTTATAAAAGGGGTGTGGCACCGCCCATTTTCCACAAACAATGTATTTTTTCTTATACGACCGATAAAGGGACCAAATCTCAACTTCGTACCTATAATGGTTCAAAAGATACAGTCATATTAAAATTCCTGTTGTATGGGGCGGTGCCACGCCCATTTTACCCCCTTTCAGTCCGAATTTCCAAAAGTCCGCGCCTACGTCATATAACAAACCTACATTCCAAATTTGGGTGACTGACTAACCCAAGCTTTTTATATATATAGATTGGAGTATTTATACTCTTTAATTCAAGTACGATTTTTGCAAAAAATAAGTATTATAAACTTAAATTTAGAATGCGAATTAATTGTGGGGAGAAAATATTAAGCTAAGAGAGTAAATGTTATTTCTCTCCCAAACACTTTTTTCTCGGAGATATTTGTAAGATTTTTTAATCTTACTTTAAGTCAGAAAAAACTTGAAATTAATTCTAAGAATTTTATACTTAAAAGTTGAGAAGTTCGTACTTAAAACTCTGTAATAAAGTTCGTACAAACTTAATTGGAGAATTTTATTCCTTTTTATTTTTGAATATATTCCGTTTTATACTTGATTTAAGAATAATTAGCACTATTCGTACTTAAATATTTGAGTATTTTTTCTGCAAAAAATTTGAATTTTAAACTAAAATTTAGAATGCGTATTTTTTTCTGTGTGGCAGCGACAATATATTCTGAGAGCCCTCACCAAACGGGTAGGAAGGTAGATGTATTTTTATACGACCTAAAAGTTTAACTTTCAAAAGATTTGTTTTTAACCAATTGTTTTGAAACTTTGCATGGGTTTATTTTTTCCCAAAACTACTTACGGGATTGCATACGGGCTACATCTTTACCCCCATTCTGGTATCACCCAAACAAATGCATCATTCCACTAAATTTAGAAATTGTGTAATAATATCAATACATCCAACGCAATCTTACCAAAATTAAGTATTTTGTAATTTTTTAGCTTTATAACGTTTTAGAAAAAAAGTTAAAAGTCTAGTCACTACCCTTTTAGTATCTTCCATACAAATGTTTCATCTCGCACAGTTTAGAATTCTTTAATAATATCACTATATCTAAAGCAGTCTTACTCAAACTCTGTATTTATTTATAACACCCCTTTGGGTTCTTACCGAGTGACTCGACACTACACAAATTAGTCAAGTTCGAAAAAATTAATATTTTTCCAATATCACAAGATAAAATTACTGACCAAATTTCATTACTCCCCAAGTGCACGTTTGGAAGTTATGGTAGAAATATGAATTTTCCTAAGGTAGGTCATTTTGTAGGGTAGGTACCAGAAGGGGTCAACCGTTATAGTCTATATACACTGCTCAGGCAAATTTCATATGCGTATATTTTACTGAATTCAGTGTACTTACAAAAAGGATAATTATGTAAAACCTTGAGAGTGAATTCGGTCATTTGTATGGGAGGTACCAGAAAGGGTGTGGCAAAGGTTTCGGTTTTCTTCCGTTTTATCCATTTTTTCAAGATAAATAAACTGACTAAATTCAAATATCTTCCGGTCGTCCGGTTAAAAGTTACGAAAGAAATATTAAATTTGCAAAAATAGACAGTTTTTAATAGAAAGTACCAGAAAGGGTCAACAGATATAGTCTTTAATCATTCCTGAGTCAAATTTTCATTAGCGTACATCGTACGCAAAATTTGAATGAATTCAGTGTAATTACAAAAAATATTTCTATGCATAACTATGAGGGTCGATTCGGTCATTTGCATGAGAGGTACCAGAAGGGGTGGGGCAAAGGATTCGGTTTTCTTAGGGTTTGTCTAGTAACAATTTGGAATTTACGAAAGACATATAAAGTATTCTAAAATAGGTAATTTTGTATAGGAGGTACCAGAAGGCGTGGGGTAATTCTGCCCCTTTACAATCCACTAACTTAATTTTGAAAAATATTAACACTGGATAAGTTTCAAAAGGATCAACTAAGAATTTCTTGAGTTAGCCTGCCCACCAGCCAACCAAGCAGTCAGACATACAGACGGACATGCCTCAATCGTCTAAAAAAGTTATGAAACGAAGATACTGTGGGTCTGAAACGTCTCCTTTAACACATCTCATCTGAATAATAAATGGGTTGACCTAAAATGGCAAAAAAAAAACTATAAATGGGGTTTTATTGGGAGTCCATAGTACATTAAAAAACCACTTGAATCAAAATCCTAGCTGATCCTTTTTTAAGTTTTTTTCCGATTGTGCTTTTTTAAGAATAGACGTTCTTTGCCCCATGATTCCACCATAAAATCGTAGAGATATTAAGAAGTGACGTTCTTTGTCCCATGATTCCACCATTAAATCATAGAGGTATTAAGAAGTGACGTTCTTTGTCCCATGATTCCACCATCAAATCGTACAGATATTATATCGTAAAATATCTCATAGAAAGCGTACGGACTTCAGCTATAAGGCACTTCTGTTCGAATGAATCTTTTCTGCACAAAAGTGAGATTTGGGGAAAAAAACCTTAAACCTCTAATTTTTATTTTTCCCACGAAAATTATTATTGTGCTTTTATACGTATTATCTTATTTAGCTTTTTAACTAACATCAAATAAAAAACCGTTGTGGTACCACTGTCCGACATAAAAACGGACAGAGAACGTAAGATGGAAACAATATTGCATTACACAGTTCAACACATGATCTTGGGACTCAATTCTGAGAACTGCACGTGAAAGTAGCCTCAACAAGAAGAAGTTCTGCATCATTCGTTTTGTCAAGTTACATGCCATTATAATTTAATATCGCTTTGAAGTTAGTAAGTATCGTATAGGGGAATTTGTCACGTTTTAGGCTCGTTTGTTTGACATAACATAAATACTATATAGTGGCGTATGATTATCATAAGTAATATTCCACGTAAATCATACGCTACGGAGTACAACAGTTTTACTGTAACTGCTACAAAATAAACCCAGTTCAAAATCATTTGATGAATGGAAAAGTGCAACTGTTGCTTATGTAGGGATACGTTATATGAACAGATTAAAGGAATTTACGATTTGATGGTTCAATCATAGGGCAAAATACTTAACTTCTTTAAAAAATTACAAAACGGAGAAAAAAAACTAAAAATACGTTTTTCTTAAAAAAGGAACAGGTAGAATTTGATTCAAGTAGATTTTTAATATTCAATTGACTCCCAACGAAACCCCAATTATTGTTTTTGTTGTCTTTTAAGGTCAAGACATCTGCCCCTCAGACAAGGTGTGTTAATACCTTGTACTTTTTCTGGTATAATAAAAAGGAGCGGTGTATCGAGAAAAGCTGTTGGGAGGTGGGCAAAAAGTATGAGATATTCGAATTCATAAAGTAATTAACCATAAGAATAAGGTGTTTCCTCTGGACTCGATCTAATTGAAAACATGCTAAGTCGACTGAGCATACTTCAGAATTAATACTAAGTTTTGTTCACCTCTGATGGCCAATCAAGCTTTAAAAAGGCCGCAGAACAGACTCTTGCCCTGTCTAAAGCCTCGATGCGTAGAAAATGTCTCTGCCAGAATTTTGCCTATCTTCAATGAAAACTTCGCAACAGTCAGCGTTATCCCGCAAAGTCGTATTAGTTTCGCACGAATACCAAATGTAGTCATAGAATCTAAAAGTTTTTTTATCGTATCACACTGTCAAATTCTACTTTATAGTTGATGAAATGATGGTATGTGTCGATAAGGTATTCTTCAGGATTTCTTGTATTGTGAATATCTGGTCGCTCGTGGTTTTACCAGGTCTAAACCCGCAGTGATAAGGTCCAATCAGGTTCGTTAAGTTTGGCATTTGTTGTTTACACTTTACACACTCGACAGTACCTTGTACGCGATGGTACAAGTCTGATAGCGTTTCTTAAGCACATTCACAGAAAAAAAAGTAGTAATGGCAAATGATTTTAACCTTACCGCAAATAGAATTTACATTCGGATCGTTCCCAATAGCAGTTGCTATTTGTTGCGACTACAAAAGTGCTGTTACTTCAAATACAATTCGGCAAATGCAAAAACAGTTTTACCAAAAGAAATTTTCTTTGCCACAAATACAATTCGGCAACTGCGAACCTGTTATACCAAACGCAATTTTCTTTGCTCCAAATACAATTTAACAAATGCAAGAAATGTCTTACCAATGGAATTGTATTTGTACTAAATACAATTCGGCAATATCGGAAACAGTTCTTTTTTCATTTTTAGATTTAATTTTTATTTATAAAGAATACAATTTAATAGAAATACAAGTTCCCGTTGAATATTGAATAAGTGGACGATCATGTCGTTTTGAGCATCGGTGTTGGACGGCTTTAAAGTTTTATTTACACGAGGCGTTAAAATTATCGAATGTAACAGGTACAAAAGGTAGAAGTGCTTAGTATCTAAAAAACAACCAAAATTAATGTCACATTTTTTTATTTAAGGTATAACTTACTTTTGTCTGTTGCTGCTTTAATTTTCTCCAGGTATTGCATGTTGAGTTTGTCTTTTATATAGATTGGTAGAATTCTCTCAGTAAGCACATTTTCAAGAAATGACATTTGCTCAAACATAAGGTTTCCTTTACCTGGATACAAGGTCTCGAAATCGTTGTCAATCAATTTGTAGCCATTAGGATCATTGTATCTAGGCCAATCGTTGAGGAAAGTGGGTATTGGTTCTTTATTTCTCCTCATTCGGAGGATTGATGTAGCTTTCCAATGGGTTTCTATATCAGTGGGGAAATTGTGTACCAACCATTTTTTTAGCCTCGAATTCATTGACATCCAAGGGACTGTCATCGGCAATATCATTCACTCTATATAATTTTGCTGCAGCTGGATTTTTAATGTTTTTCCTCTTATTCCTTTGGTTGTAGTACCGGTCGTACAATTTACCAGAAGCGTTCTTCTTTTTACATCGAGGTACATAATATGTCGTCTGGCATTCGGTTGGAAAAAGCTTTGTTATGGAAATTGCTATGTTTTCCATAGATTTAGAATCCAACTTAATGTTGTGAAATATGGAGGGGTCCACAATTATTTGAACTATCGAAGTTTGATCCAGCTCGCTTGATGAGTTGATGGCAAAATATTTTGAAAGAATATCCTTTCCATCTACTGTTTTTTCCAATATCTTCTTCACATTGATGTCCGAATTATTTGATGTAGGGGCACAAACCCATTCTTGGATACTGGGTGGACTTGTAAAAGTTCGATCGGACGCACTACATAATAATGGCTCGTACTAAAACAAAATCAATTTAATTTTATTTGCATAAAATTACCTACCTTATTTTCCACACGCCACTTATTAATATTGTACCGAAAAAGAATTTTTTCGCCAATAAGACTTCTTTTATTAAAAATTTCGTTTATGTCACTTAGTTCCACATTCTACTAAATTTAAAACAGTCTCGTCATTTACACCCCATGATTTTACTAAATCAAATATTTCTTATTCCAAAATATTTCCTTCAATGATTTCCATTGAATTGGGAATGTTTTTAACTTCTTTCGCACGTGGTTTTACCTTCACATACTAAACACAAATGAAGGTGAGACTGCGCTGTCAAACAACACAACAAAAATAACTGCGAATTGCATTTGAAATGGCAAATCTACTTTATTAACAACAACGATTTGTATTTGACGTAAATAATTTTCGTCATTTTATCTCAAATAAAAAACATTTGATTTTACCAAATTGCTGTTGATATACACTTTCAAATGCGATTGCATTTAAGTTAATGAAAATAGCATTTGGATCAATTGATTTTGCTCTTGATTTTTGCCAACTGCAATTTTACTCTTGCGATAACTGCAGCTCATTCAGCGCAACTTTTTGTGGCAAATAAAATATCGTTTGAATCAACAACTTTTTATTTACGACAAATAAAAATTGGTCAATGCAAAAAGTATTTGACATAACTACATATTTTTTTACTGTGTGCCATAGTCGGTCGACCTTAAAGACCTAACAGAAACTCAATAAGTACCCGAAGCTTTGTTATTCTAAAACCGTGCTATTGCCGTACTGACCTCGTTTTGATTCGGTTTTGTACAAACTACTCTTTCGTCGATAGTTTGCCCGATTCCAATGAATTTGACTCATTCAGCAAAGAAAAGCAAATCCATTTAAAAGGATTAGGAATTTCTTAAAGAATTGAAAATAGTGTTTTTAATATATTTTTTAACCTAGCCCAATATGTTGTCACACTGTCTCCATATCTTTAGCAGACAATAATTTTTACTATCCCCAAGCAATCATGTGTAAAAAAAACCATCTTTACTACAAATATCACCTAGAGTATTCCTGTTCATATTTACCGACTGCAATTCCCAAATAAATTAAACACGGGTGCTGTTATAAGCCTGAACTTTACGAGAAATAACTGAAAGAAGTGAAAATCCCACAAAAAATTTAAGTAGAATAATATTTAACACATGAAATTCTGCATTTAAGCCGCTTTCTCGCCTTCATCGTAACAAAAATGGCAGTAAATTATATAGCTACTTTAATATTTCTTTAAATCTCAGGCAAGGATAAATGATAAAATTTCACACAAACCCTGCAGTAAAATGCATGCAACGCAATCTCCCCCGTGTTTTTTTTTGTATCACTTGCCACAAATAATGTTCTCCCTGAATTTCGCCCTACGTGGAGCAGACGGTAAACGTACACGTGTGTGAGCGTCTACAACAGAAAAAAAATTAAACACCGTTATGTGTTATCATGTTGTAGTGTCAGTGTGTGGCATGAATGAATCTACTAGTAGAATGCCATAAACATACGAAAATTTTGTTTTACGAGCATGGGCCCCGGCAGCAAAATCCTTTTTTTTTTTGCATCTATGCATTGTATTTTGCTCGCATTAAAGGTACCTACTCCCAGCATTGTTCACATTTCATATTCTCCCTTTCATCAGATTTCAAGCAGAAAACTGACCTAGTTGTCGTGCGCCCTCACAGAGATATATCGTACATATACTATTGTAAAGTACAATCATGTTATCACAAGGGGTAGAGGCAGGGCAGGGTGCTAAGTATTGATAGGAGAAGGTGGGCTACCCCGACAATGTGTGGGTAGTATTGTAGTGTTTCAGTATCAAGCAACCAGCCAGCAACGACAATAAGAGTTGTACGATGTACCCGTTCGACGAAGCTGCTAACTAGGTACACAGTATACGCAGAAGACCAGCAAAATTCTTTGAGATTTTATGCTAGTAATGCATAGCGGAAATGAGATCCTTTGTTTTATGTTTTTACCATGAATTTCTTAGGCATAAGGCAATGGGACTAATAACCGGTCGAATGCTAAAAATAATTTGTTACTTTTGTTCATCAAACTCATTGTAGTCTGCTGAAAGATTTAGTAATGACAGATACTTACGTACTAGAAAGTGATACAATCGTACTTAATAATGTACAAGACGTGAATAACACAAGGGAACAAAATTGAACTTTTTGAGTGTTGTTTGGAATTCGATAGCTGTTTTTTACTAATTTGGGGTCGCTGATTTCAAATCTAATCTCCATTTTTCTCCATCAGCTCGAATTTTTAAGTTACAGGTACTAATCGTATTTTCGACTTTTTTCCAAAAAATTATAGTTCAAAAAATCATAATTTTTTTTTCATAAGCCGGATTTTAAAATTTTATTTTTTTATTAAAGATATCGTTGTTACCTTTGAAAAAAATCAAATTTTTTAATATTACAAAAAAAAAATGACTGAGTAACGGCTGTTTTATTCAAAAAAAAAAAAAAAATTACACAAAAAATTACACATTTTAATTTTCTTCACGCTGAAAGTTAATCGGTTGGGGGCAAATTGTTATTTTTATTAGCTTTATTGAATATCATATTAAGATAGCTTTCTAAAACATGTATGTACATAATAATCGATTGAAAATTGAATGAGTTATGCTAAATTCGGTGATAACAGATTTTTCGCAATTTTTTGTTTTTACCCAAAAAAAAATAAAATTTTGTATTTTTAAAAATCATGATAAATTTGCACATTTATTTATAGTTTAATTTTTAGTTTTGCCTCCTATTACAATATTAATTAACAGACCAAATTTAATTAATCGGCAGGTTTCAATTCGGAAGTTAAGGAAGAAATATTAATTTTCCAAAAATAGGTAATTTTGTATGGGAGGTACCAGAAGGGGTGATCCGATATAGTGCAAATTCATTCCTGATTTATATTTTCATAACCGTAAAACTTCCGCATAGTTTGACTGAATTCAGTGTACTTACAAAAAAGATATGTATGTAAGACTATTGGGGTGAGTTCGGTCATTTGTATGGGAGGTACCAGAAGGGGTATGTCAACGCTTTCGGTTTTTCTAGGGTTTGTCTACTTTTGCAAGATAAATAAACTGACCAATTTTCAATATCCTCCGGTAGTCTGTTTGGCAGCTATCGAAGATATATTAATTATCCAAAAATAGGTAATTTTGTATGGGAGGTACCAGAAGGGGTGGGGCTATTCCGCCCATTTACAATCCCATAAGTTCGTTTCGAAAAATATTAATACTGAGAAATTTTCATAACGATCCGTTAAGGTTTGCTCGAGTTACACTTTCACAAACATATTAATAAATGTTATTTTTGTATGGAAATCGTGATTTTTGTAAATTTAGTTATCTCAGTAAATTGTTGACAAAATCAAAAATTGTGCAGATATTTTAATGAAATAAAGCTCATTTGATTCAAACTATATTAAACTAAATGTTTTAAGGCCAACACTGTGATTTTTGTTGCATTATTTTTTTTTATGAATTTTTAAAAAACTAATTTTTGTTTTTTTTGTAAAAATTTTGTTTTTTTTTTTTAAAACTACAACGATATCTCTGAAACTACTAAGCCAAATTAAAAATAATGTAGGCACGGATTAAAGATAATTTTGTTGACGAGTTTAAGTTTTTTTTTTTAATTGAATATGGTGAACCGTTTTCAAGTTATTTAAATATTTGTAGTGGAAGTGCCTTAGTTATGGACATAACGGTATATCGCGAAAAGTCGAGCTGATACAAAAAAAACAAGTGCAGATTTGGATTCAGCGTCCCAAATTACCTTTAAAACAATATTCAGTTCTTAAACAACAAATACCTTGTTCCCTTGTGTAATCTATCGATTTTCTGCGCTGTTTGTTTAATTAGTCACACTAAGTTATGATAGCTGATCGATGGCCCAAATTGCGCCCAACGAGTCCCTGAATTTGTACAGATAATAGTCAGATAATAGTTGTTCTTTTTTTTCCTGCTCCAGGACCCTAACAAATTCCTCCAGAAGGTCCTACCGATTTTATCTGCGAGTCCTCGACGCCTGACATTACTCGAATTACCGCCACGTCCAACGCGTTCTGTTTCCCGTTACTCGTCTAAGGATCGCCTCCCTGTACAAAGGACAACATCTACAGACTCAGCAATACATTACACCAGTCACAATCAACGAAACGAGGCCACCGACCAAACAACACCACACGCATCACTTCCTGCCAGCAGACATCTCACGGACATAAGACCATCGATTGCCCTTTAGCTTTAGGATCCGGAGTGTTTGGGTCTATATAAATTTTGTGGATTATAAATTAAGAAAATAAATATATGAACCCGGGTATATCTAATCTTATATCTTATGAGGTTTTGTGTATTCTTGTGAAGGGGCGACTGAGACTACCTCAGCCTTAGGAGAAGTCCCCTATTATAGTTGGTCTAAATATACTGTATAAATCCACATAGTGACCATTGAAAATGGTTCACAGCTCATGAATTTAGACCCTTGACAGCAGTTAAGAGGGCCACATGCCTTTTTGGACCCTCTCCTCCACATTGAATTTCTAAGACAGTTTCCTATCGAGACTAATCCCTAGATACTTGACTAGTTCGGACCATACGGTTAAGAGCACCACATGCCTTTTTGGACCCTTTCCTCCACATTGAATTTCTAAGACAGTTTCCTATCGAGACTAATCCCCAGATACTTGACTAGTTCGGACCATACGGGAGAACAGTGGTTCGATTCCCGGCTGCAGTCATCTAAATTTTTCTTTCATTGCCGGCCCCTCGATGTTGTGACAGCTACTTCGCAGTATAAGCTTCTCAAACAATGACGTTCGTATTCGTCGGTAAATAAACAAGTAGGAGCCGTTTGTTCTGAATCTAAAATAGAAAGCGTATTAACTCACAACAACACGAGAAGCATCCAATACCGCATTCATGGGGTGTAAAGGGAAAGTAAGTTTTTTGTTTAAGTTTCCTTGACTTGTTCTGTGCAATTGCACCCCATTAAGTGAAGGTGGTTAAAATTTTGGTAAGAAAACAGGACAACCTCGGTTGTAAGTGGGTTTACGATAGTCCGCTGCTAGCGCTCACGGTTGATAACGCTGTGTCCGAAAGCTAAGTAATGTGAGCCTAAAACGTGTCAAATTCCTCTAAACGATACTTACTAACTTCAAACCGATATTAAATTATTATGGCATGTAACTTGAAAAAACGAATGATGCAGAACTTCTTCTTTTTGGGGATACTTTCACGTGCAGTTCTCAGAATTGAGTCCCAAATCAATGAGTTGAACAATATTGTATTGTGTAATGCTAACCTAAAACAAGTAAATAAATTTCTGTCAGGTGAACTGATTATAAAATACCCTGAACCATTTCTAATGTGGGCGGAATGGTTCATTTGTACGGGAGGTACCAGAAGGGGCATGGCTAGACTTTAGCTTGTTATAGCTTTACAAAGAATTGAATTTAGGGACAATCACGTTGGTTGTATAAACATTTTTACTCGATTTCTAAAGTGGGCTGAATGGTAAATTTGTATGGGAGGTAACAGAAGGAGCGCGGCTAGACTTCAAGTTTTTTCTCTTTAAAACTTTATCTTGTTATAGTTTAACAAAATACAAAATACATTAGTTGTATTGATATTAATACTCGATTTCCAAAGTGAGCGGAATGGTAAATTTTTATGGGAGGTAACAGAAGTGGCGTGGACATGTAGTCCATGTGCAATCCCCCCTGGGAGCATATGGCTTCCACAAAGCATCTACATCTTACTCGATTTGCTGTTGTTGTTTTAGCGTCTTCCCATGTAAGATTACATTGTCCCAGCTCTTAAAGTATCGTTCGTCTCCAGGTGTTATTGGGTAAACTACGGCTTCTTAAGTCTTGAGTATTCCATTCTATGAGCATCCTTGTGATACTTTCCGGCTCTTTCCTGATGATATGACCGATACACCTTCATTTTCTACGTTTAATTTGCTTCAGGATGGGTTCCTCATTGCTTAAGTTACAGATATCTGTGATGCTGAACATGTTGGGCCAGAATATTCTGAGGTTCTTCTTGACCAATACCTGTAGTTTTTGAGTGATTGTACTCGTATTCGAAACTAGACAAGCTGCACTTCCATACAACAGAGAAGACTTTACGCATGCATTGAATATTCTGAGCTTGGTTCGTCTGGATAATTGTGAGCTTCTTCATACTGATTGCAATCGTCTGAATGCCGCTCTCGCTTTGTTGAGTCTGTAGCTTGCGTCTGTTTCTGCGCCGCCATTTGTTGTCACTATACTACCCTGCTTGCAGAAGCTATCTACGTATTCAACTGGTTGATCTTGTAGCATGATGTTTTCCGTGCTAACATTGTTGATTTTCATGGCCTTAGATTCCATTATATTTATCTCTAGTCCAACATTACACGCTAATCTTTCTAGATCTTCCAGTTTTGTTTGCATGTTGGAGATTTTGTACGAAAGTACACAAATATCATCAGCATAATCCAAATCCTCGATGGTAAGTCAGCACGATGGTAAGCAGTTGATCTTTCTTTGTTTTACTCCAGCGTTAGTATGAAATGTTTGGCTGATATTCCCGTTGTGAAGAACTCCTTTCTTACTCAATGATTTCCATATGGCAGTCCGTTTGATGGTGTCAAAGGCTTTCTTGAAGTCTATGAACAGCAGATACAGGGAAGTATGCCATTCTATAGATTGCTCTATTATAATGAGTATTGGCTAGTAATAGATTGTAACGTGACGCCAGTCGTCCTTACATATATTCACCTACATACACAGTTCTTTCTCTAAACAACCTTGATTTGTCTTTCAACGTCGCCAACAAACCCAACTTCCAACCCAACAGGCCGAATGGCAGCAACTCCAACCACGCGATCGTTCACCTACAACCTTTATTTGCCCTTGAATACTCATAATTTTTCAACTACTTGAAGGGCTAACATCAATACCACCGATCGCATGACCGCCGCAAACGAAGCGTTCGGTAATGCACGCAACTGCTACCAACGACACATTAGGCAATAGCCACGAACTGTGAATTAGCGCGACGCCCAAATCCAACCAAACACATTAAGAAAACGACATCACAAGAGAAAGTGTTTTTCAATGCTGTGTGAGTGATGTGATTCTCATCACATCCAGAGCTCCACTTGCGTCAATGATCGAGCATTTTGCTTGGTAGGTCGTCGGTTGCTACCGCAGCCAAGTTTATTGCTAAGTTCCTTTATACCCGATCTCTCCTGCCCTTCTCAGGGCAATGATTTATCGAAATAAATATTCTTTTCTTTAATCGGACTTCGGTCTGTTGAAACAACTTTGTTGGTTTAACCCTAATTCCATTGGTTTAATTCGACTACGGTCGGTTGAATCGGACTTCGGTCTGTTAAATCGGACTTCGGTTTGTTGAATCGGACTTCGGTCAGTTGAATCGGACGTAGGTCTGTTAAATCGGACTTCAGTCTGTTGAAACGGACTTCGGTCTGTTAAATCGGACTTCAGTCTGTTAAATCGGTCTTCGGTCTGTTGAATCGGACTTCGGTCTATTGAATCGGACTTTGGTCTGCTAAATCGGACTTCGGTCTGTTGAATCGGTCTATTGAATCGGACTTAGGTCTGTTAAATCGGACTTCAGTCTGTTGAATCAGACTTCGGTCTGTTAAATCGGACTTTGGTATGTTCAATCCAACTCCAGTTGGTTATACCGACTCGTCGGTTGCACAGATTTCTGTCTGGTAAACGAAGATACACTTCGTTCCTGTAGCATTGTATTAGAAATTAGTACCGTAGCATTTTGATACTAACACTCCGTCGGGTACGATTATTAGTTCGGTCGCGAATTCGAAATCGATGCAACTACGAGTTGCAAAAGTCGATTTGCTGAAGAACACGAATCATCAACACGAACCTGAGTTGCGGATATCAAACTGATTTACGACGAAAACCGAATCATCGATCCAACCACAAGTTGCAAAAGTCGATTTGCTGAAGAACACGAATCATCAACACGATCCTGAGTTGCAGATATTAAACTGATTTACGTCGAAAGCCGAATCATCGACACAACCACAAGTTGCAAAAGTCGATTTGCTGAAGAACACGAATCATCAACACGATCCTGAGTTGCGGATACCAAACTTATTTAAGACGAAAGCCGAATCATCGATACAACCACGAGTTGCAAAAGTCGATTTGCTGAAGAACACGAGTCATCAACACGATCCTGAGTTGCGGACAAAAATCTGATTTACCACGAAAGCCGAATCATTGACACAACCACAAGTTGCAAAAGTCGATTTGCTGAAGAACACGAATCATCAACACGATCCTGAGTTGCGGGATACCAAACTGATTTACGACGAAAGCCGAATCATCAATACAACCACGAGTTGCAAAAATCGATTTGCTGAAGAACACGAGTCATCAACATGCCACGTATTGCTGAACCACCGACAAAGCCGAATCATCAAGATGCCCCAGTATTTCTGATATGAACCTGATTCATCAACATAACCCGAATCACCAATTCCCTTTCGAATTGTTGACATTGACCCGAACCACCGATGAACCCGAGTCATCAATCATCAATCAACGTACTGCTGATTTTAATCATACCCACCGACGAATCCGAATCATGATTACGCTGCCAAGTTACTGGTACGAGCCTGAATCATCGAAAGTACCCGAATTACCACGTCCCTGAATTCCGAAACAATCCTGACCTATTTGACCTCTACAGTTTTGGGAGTATAGTATAAAGTTCTCGATCACATCAAATCGGCCGATTAATAAATTCTCGATTTTCCTAAACCGAACCAAGTCCCGAAACCTGTCATTGCTGCCAGAGGCCACATCAATATTCGTCTAGCGAATACTAAAAGTTATGGATTATCTAAAATCGGCCTGCGTACAAATTATAGTACAAGACAACAACGCTATCACTGAATCCGAATCTGAATTGTTTTCGTATCTAAATACTTTATCCAGTGGATTATATGTTTGAATTACACCATCAATAAACAATACTGTTAATTTGCCCTAGTCAGGGAAAATCTACTGAGTTTTTATTCCGTCCCTGGCGACGACTGGACTTACCTCAGCCGACGAGAAAACCACGTTACAAGATTTGGGAAAATATTAACCCATGCTAAGTTTTAAAGCAATTGGTTTTTCGTCTTTGAAAAATTATAGTGCGGAGAGGCAGACGGACAGATGGACATGGATCAAACGACTTCAAATGTCATAAATCGAATTTGGTTCAAAGAAACCTAGGGTCTAAAGTTTCACCTTCTATGTGTTATACTTGAATGATTTATACACTCCTAGCCGTAGGGTGAGGGTATACAACAATTTTTTTTGCAACAAATGTATTGTCCTGCATCGTCGGCTGCTTTTCAGCACCATCGTGTATGTTGAGAAATACCGGAGCCACTGCACACCATAAGATCATTAGCGATTACATCGACTCCTACGACGTCGCCTTAGTTTCGGAGATAATACTTATCTAGTTCCAGTTCACTGTTAAGTGCAGCTTGGTAAAGCAATATATTAGCTTGATTCTGTTTCACTGCCTAATTGCCAATATTTTCCACGCCGACGTGAACACATAACAACACTGACGAGACTACCAAAAAGGCATTACAGTATGGTGACTTTTTTACACATCAGCTGTTTTGGTTTTTCGCTCAGTCAAATTCTTTGCTGGGTAATTTCACATTTACTATGTTCAAATATATACCTCATAACTATAATCATAAAACACGGATTTTGCTATAAGGCAAATGAAATAGAATGACTTTAAGCTGCATACACTGGTATGCCAGAGAGTGTACCCTTATATAAATACACGTGCGTGCATTCACATGGTAAAGTTGGTGCACATGACAAACTGAAATAAAATCTTAACCACAAAAATACATAGATTTTCTTTTCATTCTATGTGATTATTACTGGAAAAACAAGCGAATGCTTATTCCCACCGCAACTATAGAAGAGTTGCCAGTTTGGTAAAAGAATAAATTAATGTAAACTTCATGGATCACAAATGTTTTATCAGGATTCAGTAAATCCTGTCTAAAGCATTTCTTCTTCTTTACTGGCAACAACAGCAGAAAATTATCCATCGGCAGCCGCACGTAGAAAAGTATTCCAAGCGCTTCGGCCTTTTGAGCTCCGTAGATAGTTCGTCACACCAAGCTTAGTTAACAGCTCTTTCACCTGGTCCATCCATCGGAGTTTTGGTCGCCCCATCCTTTTCGTCCATTCGTACAACGTGTCCAAGCCAGCGCATTCGGTCTATTTGAACGCGCTTGACTACGTCGATGTCGTTGTACAGCTTATACAGCTCATGATTCATTCGACGACGGTACTCGCCGTTAACAATGATAGGTCCAAATATTTTGCGTAGTATTTTTCTCTCGAAGACTCCCAGAATAGATTGATCCGCTTGTGTCATTACCCAGGATTCTGCACTTTAGAGCAAGACAGGTAGGATCAGAGTCTGGTACAGCTGGATCTTTGTTCTTCGAAAAAGCGTTTTGTCGTTAAATCGCTTGCTTAGCGCATAGTAGCAGCGGTTTGCGATCAATACTCGTTTTTTGATTTTCAGGCTGACATTATTTTTTTGTTTATAGCGGAGCCAATGTAGACAAAATCATCTACCACTTCAAAGTTATAGTTGTCAACGTTCACGCAGCGTCCCAGACGGGTGTACTCTTTGTTCGTTGAAACAAATAACATTGTTTTGTCCTCGTTTATCACCAGACCCACTTCAGCCGACTTCTTTTCAATGCAATCCAATGCAGGTCCAATGATATCTATATCATCAGCATACGTGAGCAACATATGACTTTTGTTGAAGATGGTACCGTTCCTGTTTACTGCAGCCTTCCGCATGGTCATCTCCATTTCGATGTTAAAGAGATCGCAGGAAAGACTATCGCCTTGTCTAAAGCCTCGCTTAGTAGAAAATGGTTTTGACGGATTTTTGACAATTTTCACTGAAGACTTCGTGTCAGTCAGTGTCTAAAGCATTTAAATACTTGTAAAGTAATGTATTAAATTATAAATATTTTGTTTATAACCAATGCTTATTTAATGGAAGTTAAGAAAATGCATTGTTATAGTTATAAGTATTCGAAATAACTTTCCTGATTATATATATATTTGTGTTCCTCTAACTCCCATTGGAGCATACGGTCAATTACAGCCGTCCGCCATCGGACACGGTTTTGTGCAATCGATCTTAATTGGTTCCAGGATACGCCGAGGTTACTCATTTCGCTTTCGGTGGAGCGTCGCCATGTTATACGTGGTCTTCCACGCCGACGACCTGCCTGATGAAAGGGATTCCATTTAAGTGCTTGCTTAGCCACGTTGTCATCATTTCGGCGAAGAGTATGTCCAATCCACTGCCACTTACGCTTACGAATTTCCGTTGCCAGTGGTATTTGCCGTGATTGCGACAACAGTGAGATGGTACGGGGCAGAAAATACGAAGTGTTCTTCTAAGGCAGCAGTTGACAAAAGTTTGAAGCCGATTGGTAATACTACTGGTAACTTTCCAAGTTGTACATCCATACAGCAGTACAGACTTCACACATGCTTCGAAAATTCGCAGTTTTGTATGGAAGCTGATTTTGTTACTTTGCCATATTGGAGCTAGTGTACCGAACGACGATCTTGCCTTGTTTATTCTTCAATCTCACACCCCAGGTAGCAAAAGTTTGGAGCATATTTGTAGGTTTCATCACCTACCCTTAATGGCGCTGTTGTTTCGGTTCCTATGCTAAGAGTCTTTGTTTTGCTGGTGTTTATTTTAAGATCCGTATGTTGCAGCTTTTCCTGGAGATCTAATGTTGTCCGTTTTAGATCACACAGCCTATGAGAAAGCAAGCAAATATCGTCTGCGTAAGCCAGGTAATTTAGGTATTTGCCGTTGATTTGCCATTGTATTCCTTGGCTTCGGTTCTCGATGGAACTAAGAACATCTTCCATAACTACTAGGAATAATAGAGGTGACAATATGCATCCCTGACGCACTCCCCTTTGAACATGGAATGGGTCTGAGAGCTTTCCTTTATGGAGAACGAAGCATCTGGCCTGGTTATAACTTTCCTTGATCAGAGATATTATTTTTTTTCCTTTCCTGATTGCTTTAAGTATATTTGCATAACATCCAGTGTAGAATTAAGATTCAAATAAATTTTATTAAAGCTTGCATAGTAAAATACTTTTAACCGTAACAAATCAAAAAATTCCTCATTAGCATGAAATCCCAAAGTTAGTAGTGATATTAAGTCACATTGACCTTAAGGAAATGTTAAAGAAATTTACTTTCTCAAGTACTTTTTAGTTTTATTTCTATTTCAAATCGAAGCCTCTATATTTGTTAGTTTTGTTTTTGAAACTGTGTAATCTTTTCTGCTTTTGTTATGGTCTGGCAACACCGTGCCGTACACAAACAAATGTATTTAAAAATATATTTACTTATGTTTACATATACATTTGTGCAAGCACGACACCGCATTCATATGTATATAAAGTTTGTATTGTTATTTAAATCCTTGGTGTGTGTTTTAGCAATGTCCTGGAAACGATTGTGGTTTTCCGGAATATTATATATTTGTTGGAGTTTGTAGAAAAACTAATGTGCGGTTTAGAGAAGAGTTCGTACCAGAATCATACATACCCCTCTTCTGTAGATAGCACTATTGGTTTAGATATGTATGCGATATTAGTTTTACATCTGATTTATGTCTAGTGACCAACAGTTTAACCACATTTTCATACGCATAAAGCCGCCGGAAACCGTGGCGCCACTACATTCTTTAATGATGCAATATCCAGTAATGATGTGGGGTAAAGTAAAACGCAAGATTAATGATAAACACTATACAAGTCAGTGGCTATTAATAGTTTTAAGAAATTTTTAACTAAATTGATAGAAATTACTTGATTATCAATAGATAAAGATTAATAATTGATATGTCCTTAATTGCCTGGTGTACGGACAATTGTATGATACAGTTTCAAAGTCAAATATTGAAGTGCGCGGGCAGCGTCTCGAGACTTTTCGCTAACTTGGTTCTAAAAGCCTTTTCATATCTCTATGCTAACTGCAACATACTGCGAAATTTTGAGGACGATGAAACTATTACTATGGCACTTATAACGGTTTATTTTAAAAGGGGCGTGGCACAGACCGCTTCCATCATAGCTGTTCATAGTGTACTAACAACGTATATAACAAATCTCATCTTTTTACCTCTGGTAGTTCATGAGATATAGACTTTTTAATTTTCAAGTTGTATGGGCGGTGTCACGCCCCTTTATCCAACCACAACCAAGTGTAGCCAGCGACAGGTCATCAGTAACACTTTGTTAAATTTTCGTATTAATCGGCCTTTTAGAAAAGCCGTTAATGAGAATTTTAAAAATGAGGCGTGGCACCGCCCACTTCTATCCTAATTTTTGTTTTCTAAACCATCCCTGACCTATAGCAAAAAACCTAAAATTTGAAAATCGGTCCAGCCTCTTAGTAGTTTTAGCGAGACTAACGCACAGCATATACAACCACCATTAACAAATTTTAAATAAACAAGAATCCCTAAAAACGTTGACGACCCCCCAGATACTCTAAGGACCATGATGTAAGTATATGCACCAGGAAAGTCCCCCAAGCTTTTACATATATGTATAACACCTCTTTACAATTGGTGGATGTCCTCGACCGACCGTGGCATAGTGGTTAGAATACGCGACTACCATGCGGGAGATCCGCGGTTCAATTCCTGGCTCCAGTCATCTTCATTTTTCTTTCATTGCCGGCCCTCTCGACGTTATCGTCAGCAACTTCGCAGTATAAGTGTCGAGTTAATCGGCATGTCTAGTTCTCAAATAGTGACGTTCGCATTCGCCGATAAACAAGTAGGTGCCGTTTGTTGTGAATCTAAAATAGAAAGCGTGTTAATTCACAACAGCGCGAGAAGCATCCCATACTCATTCATGGGTTGTAAAGGGAAAATAAGTTTTAAGGATGTCCTTGCCAAATATAAACCTGACATTACCGTCATACAAGCAATGCAATAGAAGGAACAGGAATGCACACGAAAAACTAACTTTAAAATATTTTACTTCTACCATGCAGATATACACCAATTGGGATATGGATTTATCGTTGGTAGGAAGATTAGGGACCAGTCGTGGCATGATGGTTAGAACACGCGACTACCATGCGGAAGTTCACAGGTTCAAATCCTGGCTCCAGTCATCTTAAAAAAAAAATAAAAATAAAACTATTATGAAAGAATTTAATGCTGTATTAGGAAGGGATGATGCCCATGGTGCAGAAATCGACAAATTCAGTCTACATAGCAACACCTCTGAAAACGGATTCCGACCGTTTAGATTGGCGTGCAAAAGAAACATGATACATAGTGAATTAAACCAAATTTTCACACAAGGATATTTAAGAGGAAATCTGTTAACACACTTCTACCCAGCGGCGAAAATTTCAAGAACTTCTTCAAACAGGCATGCAACAAGGCCATCTGAGACATTCCAACATAATGTCTTCAAGATATAGTTTTCACATGACTGAAAACAGACCTTCTCCTTCCTTTCTGAAATATTCCGAGCACATGTTCACTCAATTCTTTAAAGATCACTGCTGGAGGCCTTCTTTGAGTAGGGAGAATCAAGATCTTCGATGATAAGTTATTACTTACTAACTTACTTACTTACTTACTTAAGTGGTCCATCACAGCTAACGAACGTCGTTCATAATTATAGGCCTAAAGTATTAAAGAATTCCACATGCTTTGATCTTCTGCGTGCGTTCTCCAGTTAGTCCTACCGTCGCCTACCACTTGGTCCTTCCAATGAAGTTTGGGTCTCCCTGCTCTGCGTCGTCCTTCAGGTTTGCCTTCAAATACCTCGCTGGAGCATTTACATTCATCCTGGCAACATGTCCCAGCCATCGAAGTCATTGGATTCTGACTCTTTTAACTACGTCAATGTCGTCGTAATGATTATACAGCTTGCAACTTCGACACACAGGTCCATGTATTTTTCGGAGTACTTTCCTTTAGAATATTCCCGGGAACGGGTAAAATTAACACCTGGTATAGCTGTTTCTTAGTATCCTGAGTTAAGGTGGTATTACTAATGTGCTGCCGAAGTATTTAAAAACATCTATTGGCGAGCACTATTCTCCGCTTGATTTCTTGGCTGACATTATTGTTCTTGTTCACGGAAGATTCGAGGTAGCTTAACTCATCTACTACCCCAAAACAAACATTTTCAACGTTGAGGGAGGACTTGTTGACCGCTTAACCCATTTTTGCTGACTCCTAGCGATGAGAAAACTGCAGTAACATCCCGCAAATTTCGTCCAATGATGTCTATATCATCGGCATAGTTTATTGTGTTATTACACCATTCCGTGGGTATACACATTCCGTTTCCCTTTCCATAGAAGGCATGTGAGAAAGCATGAAAGGAAAAAGCAACGAAGCGTGTTTTTCTTAAAACAGATTATTATAAGTTTCAGTGACACATTTCGAGTGCATTTTCATAGACCAGATGGTAGCATGGCTGACTAAAAATCGCGTGGTAGTGAGTTCAAACTCCAGAAAGATTTGCTGTCGTTGGAAAAAAGGTGTAAGTAAGGAGAGAATTTAAAAAAAATAATAAGACTCCGAACGTCGGTAGTCGATTCACTCGACTACTGCTAAGTTGCTGTTGAGAACATCGAGAGGGGCTGCAGATCAAATGTAGTGACTGGGATCAAACCTTCATCTCCCACATGATAGTCGCGAGTTCTAACCATCTTGAAACGGTCGGCCCCCTGAGCAATTGCAAATTCTATATGTTTAAACTGTTTTATACCAAGCGAGGCTTTAAACAGTGTCTGTCACGCAAACTCTTAACATTGGAGTTGATAATCTGGTGAAAGTTGTAGTGTAACCGACTTGTACCATCCTTGATAAAGATTACATTCTGTAATCATAAGCCGATGACATGGATATCATTGGTCGTAAATGTGAGATATTAATGCGGCAAATGACTGAAGTGTATCTGGTGATAATGGAGGACAAGTTATTTGTTTTAACGCTCACAGAGTCTACACGATTAAGACGGGGAGTCTCTTGTTTTCTAGGCTGACATAATTTTTTTTCTTGTTACCGCGGAACGATGTTAGGTAAAATTATCTATCACTTAAAAGTTGTAGTTCTCAACGTTCACGCAGTGTCCTAAACGAGTAGACCCTTTGTGCGTTGAAACATATAACTTGATTTTATCATCATTGATTGGGACCGGCCGTGGCATAGAGGTTAGAACACGCGACTACCATGCGGGAGATCGCAGGTTCAAACCTGGCTCCAGTCATCTTAAAAAAAAAAAAATTTCTTTCATTGTCGGCTCCCCTCGAATGTTGTTGACAACAACTTCGCAGTATTAAGTGTCTATTCAATCGGTGTGTCTAGTAAGAGCTACTCAAACAGTGACGTTCGCATTCGTCGATAAACAAGTAGGTGCCGTAGTTGTGAATCTAAAAATAGAAAGCGTGTTAATTCACAACAACGCGAGAAGCTATCCCATACCTCATTCATGGGGTGCAAACGAAAATAAGTTTAAGTTTAAGATCATAAGATTTACTTATGCCGACTGCTTCTCAATGCTCGCAAAGGCCGTAGTAACATCCCGTAGTCTTCGGCCAATGATATCTATGTCATCGGCATACGCTAGCAGCATATCACTTTTGCTAAAGATGGTACCAGTCCTGTTAACTGCAATCTACCGCATGAACATCTCCATTACGCTGTTAATGCAATCACATGACAGACCATCGCCTTGTCTAAAGTCTCGCTTGGTAGAAAATGGCTCAGTCAGATTTTTGTTTCTTTTCACTGAAGACTTCGTGTCAGTCAATGTCACCTTGCAAAGTCGTATTAGCTTCGTGCGAATACCAAGTTCAACCATAGCATCTAGTAATTTCTGCCATATCGGACTGTCGAATGCAGCTTTGTAATCGATAAACAGATGGTAGGTACCGATCTGCATCACGTTGGACTTCTCCAGGATCTGTCGTATTGCGAATATTTGGTCGGTTGAGGATTTACCAGGTCTAAAGCAACACTGATAAAGTCCAATCCGGTTCGCTAGGACAATTTTTTTATATGACACACTAGACAGGATAGTTGGTACACACACTTGAATCGCCCTACTTAAGCATAGGACATAGAACACTCAGTTTCCAATCATCGGGCATGTATTCCTTGAGCCAAATCGTGTTTATGATCAGGCGCATGCACGTTGCCAGCTCATTTCCGCTGGCTCTATCCCTTTAATTTTCGATATCCTGGCTCTCTCTTCTCTTCCATAGATGCTTTTTCCGCCTAAAGTGTCGTGCCATCTCCCTCCTCTTCTCATTATAACGCTCCGTCAGCAGCATCCCTGTATGCAGCATCCTATTCCTCAGACATTTAGCATGGTTTTTCATAATCCAATCCGCAATATGCTGCCACTGGGTGTCGGAAACATCGCATCACACGCACGTCCATACCTCTTGAGACATGCCTTTCATCGATTAACAAATGATCACTCTGGTTTCTTGTCTTTTGATTAGGGGATATCCAGGTTGCCTTGTGGATATCAGGTTCCACTCACTACCATATTTCTTGCTGACGCGAAGCTAATCAGTCTTAATCCGTTATCGGAGATGGTGCTATGTAGACTGAGTATATACTTATATTTCCTCCAGGCGCTCATAGAATGCCTCTATAATGTCCTTAACTTTGTCTTCTTTCGGGGCGTGTACACAAATCAGCGAAATGTAAAAATATTGCGCCTTGGTGCGAATAGTGGCTATTCGGTCACTTACAGGGTTAAACCGCGAGACCAGATATCGAAGTCTCGTGCCGACTATCAATCCACATCGTGTTTTTTGAATGGCGGCTGTAAAAGGGAACCTCCGTGGCATAGTGGTTAGAACACCCGACTACCATGCGGGAGATCGCAGGTTCAAAACTGGCTCCAGTCATCTTAAAAAAAAAATTGTTCTTTCATTGACGGCTCCCCTCGAATGTTGTTGACAGCAACTTCGCAGTATAAGCTTCGAGTCAATCGGCGTGTCTAGTAAGAGCTTTTCAAACAGTGACGTTCGCATTCGTCGATAAACAAGTAGGTGCGTTAGTTGTGAATCTAAAAATAGAAAGCGTGTAAATTCACAACAACGCGAGAAACTATCCCATACCTCATTCATGGGGTGTAAAGGGAAATTAAGTTTTTTTTTTTAGGGAAGATTAGGCATTTGGTCTCGCGTTTTAATCCTTTAAGTGACGAGAAGCCACTATCCACATTAAAAGTCTCGCGGTTTAATCCTGTAAGTGACGAGGATGCACTATCCACATAAAAGCGAAATATTTAAAAATCACACTGATTTGTTTACACATTAAAGGTGCATTCTGTAAGAGCCTTGAGGAAATATTTGACCGCTATCCGTGACATTAAAACTACAGTGAAACTTCGATATAACGAATCTAGAGGGGACCGAAAAATACTTCGTTATAGCTATTGATTCGTTATACATATGCATTGTGAAACCTTGGTATAACGAAATTTAAAGAAATACGAAAGAAATTCGTTATAACTATAGTTTTTTTTTGTCGGAATTCTATTTTACACGAAAATACTAGTATAATAATAAAAATTAACTATTTAAGAGGTAAATTAAAAATTAAGTTTTTATTATTTTTTTATTTTATTACATTTTAGTAAAATATTGTGTAATTTTTGTTTGTTTTTTCTCGTATAGAAATTGATTTACGCTTTAATACACTCATTTTGACAAAGAACCAAAACAGAACTGACTATGTAATTTGTGGCGCTTTACATATTAACCTGCAAAGACATTTACCTTTCGTTGGTTTTAAAAGGGAATTCCCCGTTTTGCTTAAAATTTAATTTTGCTTTATGCTTTATTCTGACTTCGTTGTATGGAGGCTATAGTTCAAGACTTCGTTATGTAGAGGCTTTTGATAATGACTTACACACTTAAAATGTTATATGTATGTATTACTCAATTATAATTTCGTTGTATAGAGGCTTTTGAAAAAATACTTCGCTATATAGAGGCTTTATAGATCAGAATTTTTTCGTTATAGCTATAGAGCATTTTTGTATGAAAAACTTTGCAATAAAAAGGTTTTTTCAAGGGTCTCAGCTAAAAATTCGTTATATTGAGTTTTTCGTTATAACGAAGTTCGTAATATCGAAGTTTCACTGTATTATGAGAGAATTTAATGCTGTATTAGGAAGGGATGATGCTCATGGTGCAGAAATCAGACTACATAGCAACACTTCTGAAAACGGATTCCGACTGTTTAGATTGGCGTGGAATAAACAAATTTTTACACAAAGATATTTAAGAGGAAATCAGTTTACACACATCTACCTAGCAGCGAAATTAGCCAGGACTTTATCAAGCAGGCATGCACAACGGTCTTTTGAGACATTCAGACATCATGTCTTCACATACATGAAAATAGACCTTCTCCTCCCCTTCTGAAATATCCCGAGCACATGTTACTTACAGGGTTAAATCTCGAGGCCAGATATACAAGTCGCGTGGCGACTATCAATCCACAACATGTCTTTTTGCATGACAGCTGAAAAATATGTCACAGTTCTTTCGTCGTGTTCATTCTTCTCCCGTCCATCTCAATTCCAGTGTGGCGGTGATGTCAGTCATGTATTTGTCGAGGACATCCGCCAAATGGATAGATGTACCATATTTGTATAGAGTTCGGACATTCCGTGTGCATATCTTTAAATCATTTAATGCATATCTTCTAATAATTTCCATCTCATATAATTGTAAAGTAATTTGAAAAAATATTATCAGTTGCATAGTTTGAAAAAAATGCACTACCAGAAAATAATGAATTATATCTTTATCATAGTTAAAACATCTATAAGAATGAGTTTACTACAAATGAAATGATATTAAAAAAGTTGCTCCACCCTAATTTTATTAACAAATCTATCAAATTCGTGAGTTTTCATAACCCACTTCTATAGATTACACAACAAAATGCAATGAGATAAAGTATACTTTGCATTGCAAAATGAAAACTCATTACAGCTTTTTAATAATAAAAATTAATTTCCAGTTGCCAACTTGTTCTTTCATCGCGTTCCTTCACAATCACGTCTCAATTGCAGTAGCGCTGCCTGGGAGCCATATAATCTTGTATTATCCTTTGTAACTCATCCAGGTAACGTTTTGCTCTTTAAATTCAATTTTTCCCGCCGTTGTGATATACACTGGAGCCACATCAACTCGATTCCTTTACGTACAAACACTAGCTGATGCCAACTCTTAAAGTTATACAATGTGCGGTCCGTGATTTTATTTACTACTTTCTGTTACTCCATCCGGTGATATAATTCATGTTTACCTTAATTTCATGTGTTTGGAGCTGTGCCACTTTTTGGTCGGCCTGTTTTTTTTTTTTTTGTAGCTTTCTCTCTTATGTTTCTTTCTCAGTTGGATGGGGTTCAAAATCATTGAGTGCTCATAAATTTCATATATGAAGTACGCATAATTTCTAGGAGTAAGTGTGTGCGTTTTGGTTTTCTTTTTTACTAAATTTACATAAAATGTGGGAGCCAAATACATACAAATAAGTTGCTGGGTGGTAGGGTGTGCTCACCCACATTATGTGTGCGAACGTGTGTTACTTTGAATATATACTACTCGCACATATAATACAGAGTCCTTAACCGACTCGGTTGTGATGAGAGCACGGGCACTTCACTTGACGCACTCAAACTATTTCCCGCAGCAAAGGAATACAATAAAAAAAAATGTAAAATAAAAATGTTAAATATTAACATGAATTTGTGTTAACATGCCAACATTTCCATTTTGGGTGTAATGTTTTACATGCCACTACTTTTTACCACTGCCACTACCACCATCAGTGTGGGTGATCAAAGAAGAATAACATCACCCAGCAAGTTGTGTCTTGTATGTACATTAGGGGGACACTTAATTTTTCGCTTTGAATTTGTGACGAAAATCTTTATGAGATATTGTGTTGTGTAATGTAAGATAAAAAGAGTTGACATATCCTTGGTGTACTGCTTAAACTGACCAGCTCCTTTTTGATAATTCAGAGATATATTAAATATAACATAAAACTCATCTAATAAACTATCAAATGGAATATCACTTGATTTCCACGTAGTCTTTTAAAACAGAGTATACCACTGTGTTCTATGGTCCAAAATAAAGTTGGAGTGTCTCGGTTTTTTTCTGTGTCATTTTGACGTACTTACAGTGTATCTTACAACCTACACCCACAGGTGTAGATTCGCGGCTGAGCGCATACTCAGAACCCTACCCTGATCATCCCTCCAGGGGGTTTCGGTTTAATCGCGGGCAATTGATGGTGACTATATCAGCCTGTTTTGAAGTTTAAGATTTAAGATTTAACGTTGTAGTCCGGAAAGATTACGTGCAAAGAGAAAGTTCTTCCCTCTATAACCATGACAAGATGGACAAGGGACGTTTAAGAGGCACCTCATCAGCCACCGGTTAACGAGAACATTACGTATAAAGAACTTAACTGTCCCCGACGGTAGACAAAGACGATGACATTAAAAATGCATTCTATGAGCGCCTGGAGTTGATATATGACCACTGCCCTACACATAACATTAAAATTGTTCTGGGAGACATTAATGCTAAAATAGAAAGGGAACTTTCCGTGGTTCAGCAGCCAGAAAATTCAGTCTACACATTCACACCTCCGATAACGGATTCAGACTGTTTAGCTTCGCGTCGGCAAGAAACATGGTAGTGAGTGGATCCAGATTCCCGCATAAAGATATCCAGAAGGCAACCGGGATATCGTCTGATCAAAAGACGAGAAACCAGATTGATCACGTGGTAGTCTATGGAAGGCAAGTCTTTAGTGTAATAGGCTATTGTATGATGCGTGGTAGAAACATTGACTCGAATAAGCACTCAGTCGCAGCTAAGAACTCTCGTTGCCAAACGCAAAGGAAGCTAGAATTCACAAAGCTACATACCACCGAGATAGCCAATCCCTACTCCAACCAACTCTCTCAACTACTTTAAACAAGCCCCCTATTTCTGATGTTCCCCACACGCAGCGGTAGCATATTGCGAACTCTATGACCACTGCTGCAACGACCGTACTGGGTTATGAAAAACCACGCTCCGGCAAGCCCTGGTACGATGAAGAATGTCGCAAAATGTCTGAGGAAAAGGCTGCTGCATACAGGACAAAACTCCATCCAATGCCAACGCGTGTTGTGGCTGAGCGTTATAATGAGAAAAGAAGGGAGATGACACGCCTCTCTAGGCGGAAAAAGCCGATGATTTTTATCTGAATGTTCTATGTCCTGTGGTTCAGAAAGGTGTTTGCAAACTATAGCGGGATCAGCCTTTTGCCTATCACATACAAGGCCCTGTGTTTTGTGAATGACTTAAGCCCATTAAAGCTAATCTGATTGAACCATATCATTGTGGCTTAAGACCTTTTAAATCCACAACCGACCAGATATTCACACTGCGACAAATCGTAGAGAAGACCTTGAAAATTAAGATTAACAACTACCACCTGTTTATTAATTACAACGATTTATTCGACAGTCCGATACGACAGAAACTAATAGATGGTATGGCTGAGTTTGTTATTCCCGGATTTCTGTAACTTTATAATTGTGATCGTAATGTGGAAGGCTTCCGTAAACACGACTGTTACCATCTTTAATAAAAGTCACATGCTGCTCGCGAATACCGATGATATAGATCTCATTTGACGGGGGATGTTGCTGCGGCCTTTTCAAGCATTAAAAAGAAAACGGCAGAAGCGAATTTGGTAGTAAATGAAGGAAAATCTAAGTTACTTGTGTCAACGAGCAAAGAGTCTACTCATTCAGGGCGCTGTGTGAACGTTTGGAACTATAACTTTGCAGTGACAGATAATTTGTCTACATCGGCTCCACCGTAAAAAAAAATAAAAATTTCAGCCTGGAAATCAAGAGACGAGTATTGATCGCAAACCAATGCTAATATACGCTAAGCAAGCGACTTAATGACAAAGCCCTCTCTCGAAGAACAAAGATCCAACTGTAGCAGACACTGATCATACCTGTCGTGCTCTACAGATATGTGAAAAGTAGAACGGTTTTTGAGACATTTTTAGTGTTTTGAAAAAAGGTAGGTCTACTAAAATGCCATTTTTTCTAGTTTTAGTTCACCGATGCTTGCAAACTGTGACGAAAATAAAAGATTATATAATTAGATCTTAAAAAAACGATAGCTCTTAAAAATCCAATCATAAATGACGAAGTTATGGCACTTCAAAGTTAGATTTTTGTTAAAAATTTAGATGATTTTTTAAGTTAAGTTTCTTTCCGTGTTTCCGTAAAAAATAATCCGGTTTCAGACAACTATATGATAGAATAATATCTTACAAAAATTTATTGCCCTTGTTCAAGAAAGCCTTCGACACCATCAAACGGACTGCCATATGGAAAACATTAAGTTAGAAAGGAGTACCCCAGAAAATAATTCGAATCATCAGAGCTATGTACGAGGATGCATAACTCTCAGTTCTTTACAACGGGAGCATCTGCCAAACATTTCATACTAAAGCTGCTGTTATACAAGGATGCCCTCTATCCCCTCAGCTGTTTACCATCGTGCTCGATAGCATATTCATGATAGAATATGCCCCATTTTTGGGACAAAATTGCATAATGAAAAATAACCCAAAAAAAATAATGAAAAATTGCCCCAACCGAATGAATTCATGTCCCAAAAATATTAAATAAATAATGGAATATGAAAATTTTTAAAAAAAACAAATTCGTGATGTGGTATTATTGTTTGATAACATAGTTCGAAACAGGTTGTATGAAAAAATAAATGTTAATATTAAAATAAAATTGCGTCATGAAACAATATTAAAAAAAAATTTTGCGTCATGAAACGGATTTTATAAAAATAAAACATAAACTTATTATATTTACACGAAAAAATTTTCAACAAAGTTTGACAAACAAAAAATTTAAAAATAATATAATTTTCTTTTGGTCGATTTTTTAATATTCATAACTCGTTTTGGGAGTTATGTCCGTTGTGGGTTATGTCATGGAACAATTCATCAGTGCTGTATCTATATCTATATCTATATCTATATCTATATCTATATCTATATCTATATCTATATCTATATCTATATCTATATCTATATCTATATCTATATCTATATCTATATCTATATCTATATCTATATCTATATCTATATCTATATCTATATCTATATCTATATCTATATCTATATCTATATCTATATCTATATCTATATCTATATCTATATCTATATCTATATCTATATCTATATCTATATCTATATCTATATCTATATCTATATCTATATCTATATCTATATCTATATCTATATCTATATCTATATCTATATCTATATCTATATCTATATCTATATCTATATCTATATCTATATCTATATCTATATCTATATCTATATCTATATCTATATCTATATCTATATCTATATCTATATCTATATCTATATCTATATCTATATCTATATCTATATCTATATCTATATCTATATCTATATCTATATCTATATCTATATCTATATCTATATCTATATCTATATCTATATCTATATCTATATCTATATCTATATCTATATCTATATCTATATCTATATCTATATCTATATCTATATCTATATCTATATCTATATCTATATCTATATCTATATCTATATCTATATCTATATCTATATCTATATCTATATCTATATCTATATCTATATCTATATCTATATCTATATCTATATCTATATCTATATCTATATCTATATCTATATCTATATCTATATCTATATCTATATCTATATCTATATCTATATCTATATCTATATCTATATCTATATCTATATCTATATCTATATCTATATCTATATCTATATCTATATCTATATCTATATCTATATCTATATCTATATCTATATCTATATCTATATCTATATCTATATCTATATCTATATCTATATCTATATCTATATCTATATCTATATCTATATCTATATCTATATCTATATCTATATCTATATCTATATCTATATCTATATCTATATCTATATCTATATCTATATCTATATCTATATCTATATCTATATCTATATCTATATCTATATCTATATCTATATCTATATCTATATCTATATCTATATCTATATCTATATCTATATCTATATCTATATCTATATCTATATCTATATCTATATCTATATCTATATCTATATCTATATCTATATCTATATCTATATCTATATCTATATCTATATCTATATCTATATCTATATCTATATCTATATCTATATCTATATCTATATCTATATCTATATCTATATCTATATCTATATCTATATCTATATCACACAAATTAAGGCTGTTTTACATTTTAAAAAATAATTGACCCCAAATTCTTGGGCTCATTTTTCATTCACATTTTGGGGCCTTGATTCACTTTTCAGAATGAAGAAATGCCCCAAAAAATGAAAATATGCCCCAATTAGTTTATTTATTTTTATTTTTTGGGCCATTCTTCATTTCTCACTTTGGGGCCAAATTTCTTGGGGTCCAATTTCATAGGGCCAATTAAATAACATGTAGTGCGCCGTGTCATAGTCCGGCCGCGGCATAGTGGTTAGAACACGCGACTACCATGCGGGGGATCACAGGTTCAACTCCTGGCTCCAGTCATCTTAAAAAAAAAAATTTCTTTCATTGTCGGCTCCCCTCGAATGTTGTCCTGTCCTGTACTACTTCGCATTATTAGTGTCGAGCCAATAGGCATGTCTAGTAAGAGCTTCTCAAACAGTGACGTTCGCATTCGTCGTCGTTAGTTGTGAATCTTAAAATAGAAAGCGTATAAATTCACCGAGAAGCTATCCCATACCTCATTCATGGGGTGTAAAGGGAAATTAAGTTTTTTTTAAGTAGTACAATCTATGTACCAAATTAAATCTTCGTAGGGCATAAATAAAGTTTGGACACGCACACTGCGCCCACTAATTCGTCCTGTGTACTATCTATTTTTTTCTTTAGGAATTTTTCACGCCCCCTATGCCCACTGATAAAAAAATCCTGAGTACTATCTATATATTTCTCTAGTGTTTTACCACGCCCCTTCCGCCCACTGATTGAAAATAAAAATTTCGTCTGCAAATGTATTATTCGTGTTGCCAAGTTCTATCTGTGTACCAAATTGTATCTATCTTGGTCTACTAAATTTGTTACCACACTTACTCCGCCCATAGGGTCAAAAATTTCAAAAATTTGTTGCACTTGATAATTTCGATACAGTAATATATATTTGTTAAATTTCTGATAAAGATCGTTGTAGTGTAAATATGATTTTTTGATATATTGGTATCTGCTTTTTACGAACATTTTAAAAAAACTTATGCGTTCTCAAGTGGCTCGGAGTGCTCTGTACGTAACTGTCTGAATTTCACAAGCTTTTCTCCTTTCCTGATTGCCTAATAAAATGTACAAGTGTCATGTCCTTTTTCTACCAATTCTTAGTTTAACGAACAATTTTCCACTTTGATTTTCCCCCAATAATATTACACATATACGTATCCTTTTCCTTTTCTTTTTTGTATTGTTAATATAATTCCATATATTCTACTTTTAGCCCATGACAAGTATAAAAAAAACAAGTTCTCCCCCACACCTGTTAACTCGCGCGTTCATATGTAAATGCCAGTGTAACCAGGCAGTTGAATGCTACCAGGTTAACGTGAATACTCTCGCTAAAAAAAAAACTATTATTGCAAATAGTATTAGTGACATGTAAATCTGAAAATTATACAAATTTGCTGGTAAATATTTGTGAGTGGGGAGGGGGTTATTGCGACCAAGTTTTGCATAAAATCAGCGCATTTAAATTGTTTGTAGAATATCATAGGGACCACATGTGTCATTCGGTGCGGTGGTGTTGCAATACATCCACACAACCTAGACATATCATATGTAAACTACACAAACAGGTATAATAAATTCATGTTGACACAGGAGAAGATTTTATTATGTGGCCTATTTTTTTGTTGACAAATTACATATCATTTTTGTAGTTCGTTAATATTTTAATTGTGGCGTGATTTAAGAGCTTGTTGTCATTCCTATAGTTGCCCCGTTTGCATTACAGAAACTGTGCCAATAACACTGTGCACAAAAATGTGGATAGGTGATATCTTTTGCAGTATTAATAAAAAAGTATCAGCGTTATATAAATCATTATTAGCATAGAACATTATATTCTGTACTTCCCTGATTGACATAGGTTATAAACATAAATTATGCCACGGTATGCCCAAATATGTTTTACAGAATCCAAAATTTATCGCTAGCTCACTAATGTACCCATTTCACAAAATCACAGGCAAGATATTGAAAAATATTATAGTTTCGTTGTGTATTTTGTTAGAAACTGTCAAATATTTATTTATTGCCAACAAAACAAAGTTTGGGTAAGGATATTTAAAAATATAACAAGAATATCTAAAAAATATAACACACACACACTCTCGCTCTGCTATATGACTGTAGTATTACTTTAATTCATTCACTTTATTATAGTACTCGTACTCCTATCAAAAAGCCATGCAACTCTACTACTTTACAAATCCTTTTCCAACACTTTGCACTGAATATTCATTCATCTTAGGTTTGTACACATGTGTGTGTGTGTGTTTGTGTGTAGATTGTTGTACTTCGTTACTCGATTCCCTGGTACTCCACTGAATGAACTCAAAAGTGTCATGTGGAAAGTCCTTTGCAGCGAACGTTTTGCTGGATATTTATTTAAAATAAGCGTTTCGCTCGCTGTGTTTTTCTTTATCTCGTGTTTTTTTCTTTTCCACTTCTGTTCAACTGCTCATAAACTTGCGCTATGGTTGGAGAGCCTTAAAGCTGAGATCTTGAAAAGGGGAAAATAAAACGTAAATACAAGAAACTGTAAAGTGACAAGATAATACTTTTGAAAATAAAACCACAGTTACAGTACAGTGTAACATGAATGTGGGAGTTATAATGACAACACATACACACACACACGCGCGTATGGATATCTGTGTGGTATAACTATAAATGTGTGTGAGATTCGTGTGTGTAACCTGGAATTGCCAACCTATGAAAAAGTGTTTCATATCTTTGCACTGAAATTGTAGAATTTTCTTTGGCTAGGGAAATTTGCAGAATACTTTAATGCATAATGGGGAAATTTTCTAATTAGAGTCTTTCTAATTGTTATTCATTTAGAAATAACCAGCACCTATCTTTGGAGGTTCCCAAGTAGCTCACAACGTCCGAGATATCACGTATATCCCGGGCAATGCCGCTGAACATCCGCTCAGTGGTAGCAAATGTGAGAAGGCGCATAGAGAGTAACCTAAATGGCATGCTACCACCGATGCGTCTTAGGAAGTAGGTAATATAAGTTACTGAAGCTCAACACAAAGGCTCTCTTAGTGGCCTTTACAGCCCCAAGAAACTAGGATCGGGCACGGTGGCCCAATAAGCCACTCTCCTTGAATAATACAAATATTATGAATACACGAAGAAATAAAAAACAAGAACCCATCCAAAATGCTGACGAAACCCGCTAACGTTATAAGGGCCATGATTTAAGTATATGTACCTGGAATTTTCGAACTCTCTACAGAGATGGTGCGTCTATCCAACTGGCGGATGTCGTCGATAAATACAAGGCTGACATCACCGCCTTTCAGGTAATTAGATGGACGGAACAGGGATGCTCACCACGAAAGAACTGTGACATCATTTACAGCTACCATGCAGAGAGACACAAATTTGGATGTGGTTTTATAGTCGGCAAGAGACTTCGACACCTGGTCCGTAGGTTTAACCCTGTAAGAGACCGAATAGCCATTATACGCATCCGGTCGAAATATTTTAACATTACGCTGATTTGTGTACACGCCCCGACGGAAACCAAAGACAATGACATTAAAAATGCATTCTATGAGCACCTGGAGGCGATATATGACCGCAGCCCTGCACATGACATTAACATCGTTCTGGGAGATTTTAATGCTAAAATAGGAAGGAAAAGTGCTCTTGGCTCAGCAGTCGGAAAATTCAGTCTAAACAACAACACCTCCGATAATGGATTCAGACTGGTTAGTTTCGCGTCGGCAAGAAAGATGGTTGTGAGTGGAACCAGATTCCTACATAAAGATATCCACATGGCAACCTGGATATCTCCCGATCAAAATACAAGAAATCAGATTGTAATCGATGGAAGGCATGTCTCAAGCGCCGTCGACGTGCGAGTGATGCTCGGATCACCACCTAGTTGCAGCTAAGGTACGCTCACATCTAGGCATCACAAAGCTGCCTACCACTGAGGTAGTCAATGCCTACGCCAACCAACTCTCTTAGTTACTTCAAACAAACAGTTCTGGTATTCCCGAGACACAGTGACAGCATATTAAGAATTCTATGACCACTGCCGCAATGACCGTACTGGGTTATGAAAACCCACGTTCAGACAGGCCCTGGTACGATGATGAATGGTACGAAATGTATGCGAAAAGGATGCTGCATACAGGGCAAAACTGCAGCCAATGGCAACGCGTGCGGTGACGGAGCATTGTAATGAGAAGAGGAGGGAGATGAAACGCCTGTTCAGGCGGAAAAAGCGTCTGTGGAAGAAAAGAGAGAGCCAGGATATCGAAAACTACAGGGATAGTGGTTAGGCCCGAAAGTTCTACCAAAAGGTAAAAAGCAAAAGTTTTGGAACAGGACATAGACGGAAATTTGGTCACGGACACTCAGAGTGTGCTGCAAATATGGACGGAACACTTTAAATCTCTCCTCGTTCTCCACACCATCACACCAATCATAGACGACGGAGTAGATTGTCCACCACCGAGCCAAAACGAGATCAGCACGGCCATCGCAAGGCTTAAAAATTATAAAGCTGCGGGAACCGAAGGACTGCCGGCAGAGCTTTTTAAAGTCGGCGGCAATGAACAGGCAACATGCACGCACGAGCTCATAAACACGATTTGGCTCAAGGAATGTGTGCCAATCTGAGTGCTCTATGTCCAGTGCTTAAGAAAGGTGCTCCAAGTGTGTGTACTAACTAACGCGGGATCAACCTTTTACCCATCGTTTGCAAGGTCTCATCTAGTGTGACAAAAAAAGCTGTGTGAAAAACTTAAGCCCTTTCTGACGAACCTAATTGGACCTTATCAGTGTGGCTTTAGACACGATAAAACCACGATCGACCAGATATTCACGTTACGAAAAATCCAGGAGAAGCCCCAAGAAATCGACACCTACCATTTGTTCATCGACTACAAAGCTGCAATCGACAGTCCAATACTATTGCTATGCTATAGTTGAGTTTTGTATCCCAGCGAAGTGAAATAGTCAAAAATCTGACTGAGCCAAGCGAAGCCTTAGAAAAGGCGATGATCTGTCTTGCGATCTCTTTAGCATCAAAATGGAGAGGATCATGCGGAAGGCTGCTGTAAACAGAAATGGTACCATCTTTATTAAAAGTCACATGCTGCTCGCGTATGCCGATGATATAGATATAATTGGCCGTGTATTGCGGGATGTCACTGCGGCCATTTAGAGTATTGAAAAGCAGTCGGTGGAAGTGGGTTTGCTGATAAATGAGAACAAAACCAATTGATTTTTTTCAACGAACAAAGAGTCCACTCGGAACGCTGCCTGAACGTTGACAACTATAACTTTGTAGTGGTAGATGATTTTGTCTACCTTGGCACCGCCATAAACAAAAATAATAATGTTAATCTGGAAATCAAGAGACGAATATTGATCGCAAACCGCTGCTACTATGCGCTATGCAAGCGATTTAACGACAAAGTGCTCTCTCGAAGAACAAAGATCCAGCTCTACCAGACTCTGATCATACATGTCTTGCTCTACAGCGCAGAATCCTGGGTAATGGCTCAAGCGGATCAATCTATTCCAGGAGTCTTCGAATGAATCATGAGCTGTATCAGCTGTACAACGACATCGACGTAGTCAAGCTTGTTGAAATAAACCAAATGCGCTGGCTTGGACACGTTGTACGAATGGATGAAAATGTTCCAGTTCGAAAGGTCTTCGTCAATAATGGGCGGCGCAGGAGGGGGCTACCAAAACTTCGTTGGATGTACCAGTTAAAATAGCTGTTATCTACACTTGGTGTGACTAAATATCTACGGATCGCAAAAGATCGAAGCGCTTGGAATTCTTTTCTACGGGCGGCTACTGTTAGATGAATTTTTCTTGCTGCTGCCAATTAAGAAGACGGTGAGGGTATATGTATGTCGGTTTACCCGACTGAAACTTTCTTGTTTGTTATATTTTTCAATATCTTAAACTTTTGGAAATAATTTTGAAAGTATTCAGAAATTTTAAGAACTTTTATAAAAGCAATGTTCATAATCAACTGATGGACAATTTCCATCGCAGACATAAACCTATGAAGACGCCATCTGTTGAAAGATAATCGTTGTCCCAACAGACAGAACTAAGCGTGTTTCAAAACACGCAGCTTTTGCTATGTATCCCTATTGCGAATGCGCAAAGAGGTGACGATGTTGATAAATGTCAACATTTGGTGGATTAGCTGCGTAACCACAGCAGCCATAGCTTCGACGACAACAACATCAAGTCAACCCCTTGGCAGAAGTAACACCCAATATAATGTCGTTGAAAGAAGACCTTTTATATTGAAAATGCAGAAATGTACATTTGAATGTTAGTCTTTGAATTTGTCGCACAATTTTGGTAGTTATCTATACAGCTGCTCGTTTAACTGTTGGTTGCCCAGCTCTGACCTAAACCACATATTAAATACTTTGGTGTAGCAAAGAAAAGTATTCGTCACAATAGTGTTATGTGAGCGCACATGTACTATAACAATCAACGCACACTAGAACACTTACACTGTGATAGCTTTAGCAGTCGCCAGAGATACCATTGCAACTTCATTTCGTGGTTATAGCTAACAACTTTGAGGTTGCTGCTATCTCTCTATACATGGTGGTGGTGATGATGATGATGATGTTGTAACAAGTAAATGAAATATCTACATAACAGTTAAACAGATACAATTGCAAAAGAAAAACAAAAAAACCGAAAACACGTTACTTTAACACACACCAACATGGGGTGATACAACACCATCTACCCATTGCCATGGCTATGATGATACTGATGAATAGAATTTCTTTTTTTTTCTTTTCGATTGTACCAATCTTTGCTGTGTTGTCTGCTGCGTGTGTTGGTGTGCTGGTAGTAGTAGTGACAGGAAGCTGCGAACTGAAGCCACTTACTTCGCTCACTTCCTGATTCGTTTTTATGCACTTTTAAATATTTCTATTGCTTGCTTAGCAGTAGTCCTCGTCGTGGTGTTTTTTTTATGTTTGTGTTGTCAGAATTTCATGTTCTTTCTCGACAGTTTGTTCTATTCGAATATTTGTGGTATGTCCGGAATTGTGTTTGTGTGTGCGCGTGAATGTGTTTGTTAGATGTTGCATGAATTTGATAAAAGTGTTTTGAGCGACATTGTACTACAAGTTGTTGTGCCACCATTGCAACTACTCTCTTGAAGTTATTCGAAAGCAACTGAAGTATTCAACTGAGAAAACATTCAAGTTAATAAAGAACGAACGAAGTCACCCAGCCACTGAGTGTTTGTGTTAAGAGGCATAGCTACTCGCTTTTCTATGCTTATTTTTGTTGTTGTTGTTGTATTTTTATTGCCATCGGCATTTAATTATTGTTGTATGCTGTATCGGCTAATTCTTAAATTTATGTTTTAATTAAATATAATTTATCATTTCATTTCCTTGTCTCATTTCAGGTAAGTTCTACTCTGATGATTACGGCCATAGCGTACGTAAGTTGATTAATTGAAGAAATTAAATTTTTCTGAAGTCGTTGGATTGGTATGCTTTTATATTAGTTAGAACTTAAATTTACTTATTATTTTTAACACACTGTACAAAATGGAAAATATTGAAGGAACTTGGGAAGTGACCTAGTGCATTCATTAATGGTTTGGAAAAGAGGAATCTAGGATCATTGATATACATATGTATGTATTACTTGCTATATGTATCTGTTAATGACTCAAAATTGTAAACTTTTTGGATTTTTTACACTATTTCTTACATTTGAATAAGTTTTTTCTCACTTTTTTATAAGCTAACCTTAGTGCTTACTATATATATTATTTAGAAAGTGCATGATTTACGAGTAAAACGCGAATTTTTTAAGAAATCGGTTAACTATTGGTTAAGTACTACATGTTTTTGGAGGGACGCTACTTTCATTATGCATTTTTTCCATTGCTGGTGAAAACTACAGAATTGTGATATAGGTTCCGACAAATTTTGGTCTGAAACTTTGGCATGAAACAAAGCAGAAACCCTGCACTTGTAGCGGTTAACAAAATACAGCATGCTGATTCAAAGAAATGCGCAACATAATTCTGCATGGAATTTATTGAACATCTACCTATGCAGAACACGGACCAAAGAATTTTGTACGTAGAGCAAAGAACGAGTCGTGTACCCACCTGCTTGACATTATTTTAAGTGTGAATAATAATTTCCAAATCAAAACCCTCAGAAGCCTTTGATCCAGACGGCTTGCTCATGTTGAAACATTTCGGCGTAGTAGGGCTTCTATATCTCACACATATGCTGATCTGCTTAATGACCAGTTTGAACACTCCCGAGGTTTAGAAAATAGCGAGGATTATTGCTAAAACCTGATAAACTCGCTACTGAGGAGAGTCTTGTCATAAATGTAAAATTTTTGAAAATTTTCAGAAATGATTCAGAAATACATATATTATTAGAACCATTTTTAATTTTTTCAAAATATTTTATTGAATGCGCGATCAAAACCACTTAAATGGAGATATGACTTTCTTTCTTAGAAGAATAGGAGGGCAGTAAAAGCCCTTATATTCCTTTCCTTTTTCTTATATGGCAGCAACAACAGAAATTGATCTATCTGTAGCCGCACGAAGAAAATAATTCACACCGCTTCGGCCTTAGTTCGTCACACCAAGCTTGGATAACAGCTCTTTTACCTTTTCCATCCAATGAAGTTTTGGTTGCCTCCTCCTGCGCCGCCCAACGAGTTTATTCCCGAAGATTTTTCGAGCTGGAGCATTTTTATCCATTCGTACAAAGTGTCGAAACCAGCGCATTCGGTCTATCTGAACGCGCTTGACTACATCGATGTCGTTGTACAGCTCATGATTCATTCGACGACGGTCCTCGCCGTTAACGATGATGGGTGCAAATACTTTACGTGGTATTTTTCTCTCGAAGACTCCAAGAATAGATTGATCCGCTACCCAGGATTCTGCGCTGTAGAGCAAGACAGGTAGGATCAGAGTCTGGTACAGTTGGGTATTTGTTCTACGAGAGAGCGCTTGCTTAGCGCATAGTAGCAGCGGCTTGCGATCAATACTTGCCTTTTTATTTCCATGCTAACATTATTATTTTTGTTAATGGCAGAGCCAAGGTAGACAAAATCATCTACCACTTCAAAGTTATAGTTGTCAACGTTCACGCAGCGTCCCAGACGAGTAGACTATTTGTTCGTTGAAACGAATAACTTGGTTTTGTCCTCGTTTATCACCAGATCCACTTCAGCCGACTGCTTTTCAATGCTCGTAAAAGCCGCAGTAATATCTCGCAATCCATGTCCAACGATATCTATATCAAAAAGTCCTGCCGGCAGTCCATCGGCTCCCGCAGCTTTATTATTTTTAAGCGGTAGTGGACATTCTACTCCATCGTCGATGATTGGTCTGATTTCGTCACTTATGCTGCCTTCGGGAACGAGTAGAGATTGAAAGTGTTCCCTTCATATTTGCAGCACACTCTGATTGTCCGCGAACAGATTTCCGTCTCTGTCCTTACAGGTGGGGATCTCTGTTCCAGAACCTTAACTTTTTACCCTTTGGTAGAACTTTCGGGCCTCACCTCTATCCCTGTAGTTTTTGATACCCTGGCTCTCTCTTTTCTTCCACAGACGCTTTTGCCGCCTGAACAGGCGCTTCATCTCCCTATCTCCCTACATTATCACGCTCCGTTACCGCACACGTCGCACAGTGGGGTATTGGACCCCCAAAACGGAGATTAATTAAAAAAGGAAAATTGGGATTTCCAATTAAAATTTTGTACTCAATAATTGTACACAGAATACTGATTCAATAGATACTATAATTAATTACATATCTTGTTTATTTAAAGTTATATGCTCTCTCAAACTACTGAATTTTGTTCGCCTTTTCTTCGGGTTAGCGAAAAGTGAAATATCGATATTTAGGAGTAAAAGTTTTTGCCTTTTAGTCATTTACAAATCGAATTATTGTTATGGATCATTCAACGTCTGCTATTGAGGAACAGGAATAACAATTAGTTGTAGAAAATAAATACGTACAATAATTTTTAATTATTTTTGAAAAAATGGTCTAAATTTAAGGTATTTTTGAAATGTATGTAGATTTTTAAAATGGTTCCGGGTAAAACCGTGCTGAAAAATTAACATAATTGCAAAATATAACATCTGTACTTACAAAATCAAGAAAAACACTTTGCGCGTTTTTGCGCCAATTTGTTTTATTAAATAAATTGTGATGTTAGACACTCCTGCAAAAACGGTGGAAAATTTGTTTGGTTTGATTTGGCCTCATTTTTTTTGTTTTTGCTGTATTGCAATTTGTTGCTGAGCATTTATTTTTAATTATACCCTACATAAGGCAATATATGCTTATTTGCCTTGATAAAATTCAAAATGAAAATATGGTTAAATGACATTATTTCACAACAACTCTAGATTTTATAGCCGTCACAGCAAATTTTTTCAAAACGCTAAAATATTAACATATTCGTGAAAATTAATTCAGAACTGATTAATAACAACCACTAAAACTAGTTTTTCATGCAAAATTCAGAGAAATGCCTTCTAACTAGTTCAAGTTACTTTTATAAAATGTGATTCATTTCGAGGTTTGTTTTTAAAATGGTTTTATTTACAAAACACGAGTGACTGATTGCAAACTGTTATTTGGCTGGTGTTTAATATTGTTTGACATTTTGTCATCAAGTAACTGAAATGGAAGCAGCGGCTACAAAAATAATTTTTGCGTAAAATATGTTTTTCGAGCCCTTCGCTCAACAAGTGGTGTGCATAATAGACTATCTGAGAGCGCTATTGTCAATATTATTCTCAAATTTTGGCCTCAGTGTACGTTACTGTATAATACGCAACCAAAAATACCACTTCCATCCGACATAGTGGAGAATGTTGCGCCTGTAGCGGAGACCGTTACTAAAGATGCCGACCAGTCGATTAGACACCGTGAGCATTCTGTGCATGCTTTGGATTAGATATGGAACAACTTGGAATGACGCTGTAATGATGAATTCCCATTCCTTTCCCAACGCCTCCGCCCTACCCCGCCGAGATTGCACATACTTATGCACAAACTTATTCAAATGTATATAGCTTTTTGGTCCACTCAGTATGTAAACAGATATGTGTGTATACATATGTACATAATCATTTATATGAATTTTAAACAGTTAAAACATAAGTTAATATTCAATTTCAAAGAGATCGGATACAAACCGTAGCTTTTATAAAGGTTTGATTCTACTACAGTATATATACATGTAAGTGTATATATGGGGACCATATGTATATATGGACCGATTTCTTAAAAACTTCAAACCAATCGATCTTATAGCAAAAGGAACATCTGTGCCGAATTTGGCAAAGATTGGACGCTTCCTTGAATTAATCTCCGTTTTGGGTGTTCAATACCCCACTGTGCGTCGCCATTATCTGCAGTTTTGCCTTGTATGCAGCATCTATTTCCTTAGACATTTCGGGACATTCATCATTGTACCAGGTCTTGTCTGAGCGTGGTTTTTCATAACCCAGTACGGTCGTTGCAGCAGTGGTCATAGAATTCGCAATATGCTGCCAGTGTGTGTCAGGAACATCAGTACTAGGCGGGTTTGTTTGAAGTAATTGAAAGAGTTGGTTGGAGTAGGCATTGGCTATCTCGGTGGTATGCAGCTTTGTGATGTCTAGCTTCCTTTGCGTTTGATTACGAGTGTTTTTAGCACTACTTAATCGTGTGCGTTAACCTAGGCTGCAATTAGGTGTTGATCCGAGTCAATATTTGCACCGCGCATCACACTCACGTCCATAACGCTTGAGACATGTCTACCATCGACTACCACATAATCAATCTGGTTCCTTGCCTTTTGATCAGGGGATATCCAGGTTGCATTGTGGATATCTTTATGCGAATCTGGTTCCACTCACTAGTATGTTTCTTGCCGACGCGAAACTAACCATTCTAAATCCGTTATTTTAGGAGTTGTTGTATAGACAGAATTTTCCGACTGCTGTACCATGAGTATCTTCCCTTCCGATTTTAGCATTAAAATCTCCTAAAACAATTTTGATGTAATGTGCAGGACAGCGGTCATATATTTTCTGCAGGCGCGCATAGAACGCATCTTAAATGTCATCCACTTTGTCTTCCGTCGTAATGTAAAAATATCTCTCCCGGATGCGGATAGTGGCTATTCGATAACCTACAGTGTTAAACCGCGAGGCGAGATGTCGAAGTATCTTACCGACTATGAATTAACATCCACATTCGTATCTTACCTACATGACAGCTGCATAAGATATCGCAGTTTCTTTAACGTGTGCATAATCCCTGTCCCAACCATCTCATATCGTGTATGGCCGTGATGTCAGCCTTATATTTGCCGAGGACATCCGCCAATTAAATAAAGGCACCACCTCTGTAGACAGTTGGGACATTGCAAGTGCATGTCTTGTTTTTTCTTTTGTTGGTGTTTTTTTATAAAAATTGTTTTTGTTTGAGTAGACTGGCTTATGTTATTAGGCCGCTGCGCCCGATTCTAGTTTCCTAGGTCAAAGCCACGAAGAGAACTGTTGTGTTGAGACTCAATAACTTCTTTTACCTACTTCCTAAGACGCATCGGTGGTCGCATGCTATTTAGGTTACTCAACATGCTCTTATATTATCATCCTTGAAAGAGAACTTTCAGCTCGTCAACTTCCAAACTGGTTTCAGGGCAACGCACAGCACGACAACGGCTCTTAATTTGATAACCACCCATTTTGCGAATGGCATCATCAGAGCAGATCTTGTGAGCGCAATATTGTTGCAGTCCTAGACTTGTCTGAGGTATTTGACAAAGTCGATCACTCGGTTGTAGTCATGAACTCTTCGCTCCCTAACAATTACAAATACTGGTTTTGCAACTACCTGAATGGTAGATAGGCGTTTGTTGAGTTCCGCTGCTGCAAATACAAATGCCAAAAGATATAGCTGAGTGTACCTAAAAATTAACGATTATTTATATCTATGCTCTTCAATCTTCACTTCTTGATGTTAATTTGGAATAAGATATCTTGGTCGATGTTATTCGTGTCCCTACGATCCCAAATTCTCTAGGTAGTCTGTGATATCCTCCTTAGTTTCTCCAAGCATGTCGGTTAAATCAAGGATAAGATAAAAACTTAGAATTATGTCCTAAAAGCTCTTACTGGAACATCAAGCAGACTAATGTAATGACATACAAAGCCATTGGTCACTCAATGCTCAATTATGCAGCCCAGTCAGGACCTCAGTACATAGTTGGCCAGGTTTACAAACCGTACAGAAAAATGTACTCAGGATCGCTACTAGATGTCTTCCAATAACAAATGAGGATCATCTTCATGAGAAAGCCAATGTTTTGCCGATGAGGCACCTTCTAGGTACATATAATAACATGTCACCTGCCAAGACACCCCAACCATTGATTGATGAACTTGTGCGAGGTTATGAATTAACGACTGTCCGACAAGAATTTCTGAACTGGTTCTTAACTAGTAGAAAAATTTACAATTTCCCACAAACTCAAAACATCTACAAATGATAGTTGTTTGTTGGAAGGTGAACTAGTTCACCGTCTATGTAGTACTAGTATAGAACTAGTTTGGAACTATCCTACTGGGTTTATGTGATACCCAAAACGTAATGATACTTCACGGAGTTGAAAACTCCAGTGAAGAGATATAGATTCGTATGACCATTAAATTATTAATACAGCCAACTTGACTAAACGAATGATGCGGTAGTTCTTAATTTTGAGGCTACTTTCATGTGCATTGCTCAGAATTGAGTCCCAAAGTCATGTGATGTACTTTGTTATAAATATGTTTGAAAAGTTTTCCAATGGGTAGTGGAGGGTTTTGTGTATTGATTTATGGAAAAACTTTTAAACTGTGAAGAAAATCAAATAAATATCCGTACGTCGCCTGAAGGAATTGAAAATGGTTTGCAATTCCAATAGAAATGATATTGTACATGATGTTATACCACAGTACACATACTGTCATTTTACCTCTCTTTAACCATATATGCACAGCTGACACTGAATTTACTTCAGCTGCCTAAACAATTGGCAACCATTTGAATTTTCATAACAAACCAATATCTCACGTCAAATATTTCATACATCTGATAGCACACGAATTCACATATTATATCTACCATACTCACACACATACACACACACACATTGAGGAACATCATTCAAAGTTCAACATTGACTAAAGAATTTATATTAAACTCTAATGTGTTTCATATTAAATATCATATGATACTATATCTATGAGCGTGTTTGCCTGTGTCTGTATATCAAAGCCGTTATTGGTTTTGTGGTTTCAAAATCAGTGGCTAAACCTGACATGAAAATTATGCAAATTATTTACGCCACACTGACCGCCTCTCGAAAATGTTTGTACCTACCGATTTACAGCCGCGTGTAACTATGACAACTGCCGGGTGGGGGAGAATGAAATGTATTTACTATTTATTATTATTAGTTTGCATAACGAAATTGTTTTAAAAGTGTTTAGCGGTTTCTGTGATGTTTATGAATATTAAATCCCCGTGAAATAAATTCAAACTAGCGTAACCGCGGAAAATAGTTATACAAACAGGACGTACATCTTTTGTGGTTCATATAATGTACGACTGATTTATGAACGATATGCCAAAGAAAAGATTAATGACTTTTAGTGGAGCTGGGGAAAGGTGGCATTGTTTGTCCGGTCAGGATATTATTATGTAATACATACATATTTATGTAGATGTATATGTATGTGTGTTTAGTAATTATATATAATTAGCTGTAAGGTATATATCGTTGAAGTTTGCTGTTATCTCATTATTGAAATCGGCAAAGAATTTAAGCAGCTTAGATTGTAGGATGAAATCACAGTACAACATTTTTCAGCTCATTTATTTGGGACTCAATATTAAGAATTGCAAGTGAAAGTAGGCCCAAAAATAAACACTTTTGAATCATTCGTTTTTTAATGGTCTTACGATTTTTTTTTGCTCAAGGCAGATTTTTAGCAATTTTTCTATATTTTAACACGGTTGAATGTGAAATGTTGAATGTGAACCAAGCCTAAAGATCAAGTTCTTTTTTGCATTTCATTTGACATTTCTTCATGTCAGACTAACTCAGTTTGAACCATGTAAAGATGCTCAATCGAGCACCGCGTTAAATTTAATCTGGCTTATTATGAAAATGGGCTGTAACGTGACGCCAGTTGTCCGTACATACATTCATACACATAATACTTTCTCTTAACAATCTTTATTTGACCTTCAACATCTCCAACAAACTCAACCTGCATACATACTTTCAATTATTACGAGCGCATCAGAGGCCGAATGGCAGCAACTCCAAATACGCGAGCGGCTACCTACAACCTTCATTTGCCCTTCAATACGAATAATTCTTCAACTACTTTAAGGGCAAACGTCAATTCCACCAATCGCACACTGCCCCCAACGACACATTCGGCGATCGCCACGAACAGCGAGACGACGAACATCCAAACAAACACATTATGGAGACGACATCACAAGGGAAAGTGTTAATCAATGCTGTGTGATGTGATGTGATGTAATTCTCATAACATCGAGAGCTCGACTAACTTAAATGATCGAACATTTTGCCTGGTAGTTCGTCGGTTGATATCGCAGCGAAGTTTTTTGCTAAGTTGCTTTGTACCCAATCTCCCCTGCCCTTCTCAGCGCAATCATTTATCGAAAGAAATATTCTTTTGTTTACTCGGACTTCGGTCTGTTGAACCAAGTTTTGTTAGTTTAACCCAAATTCTATTGGTTAAATCGGACTGCGGTCTGTTGAATAGGACTTCGGTCTGTTAAATCGGACTTCGGTCTGTTGAATCGGACTTCGGTCTGTTAAATCGGACTTCGGTCTTTTGCATCGGACTTCTGTCTGTTGAACCGGACTTCTGTCTGTTGAACCCGACTTCGGTCTGTTAAATCGGACTTCGGTCTGTTGAATCGGATTTCGGTCTGTTAAATCGGACTTCGGTCTGTTGAATCGGACTTCGGTCTGTTAAATCGGACTTCGGTCTGTTGAATCGGACTTCGGTCTGTTGAGTCTCGACTCGTCGGTTGCACAGATTTCGGTCTGGTACACGAAGATACTCTTCGTTCCTGTAGCATTGTATTAGTAATTAGCACCGTTGCATTTTGATACTAACACTCCGTCGGGTATGATTATTAGTTCGGTCGCGAATTCGGAATCGATATAACTACGATCTACTAAGGAACACGAGTCATCAACACGACCCCGAGTTGCGGATATTAAACTGATTTACGACGAAAGCCGAATCATCGAAGAACACGAAAAATCAACACGATCCTGAGATGCGGATATCAAAACGATTTACGACGAAAGCTGAAGTTAACCTAAATACCAGACAAACCCCGAATCACCAAAACGGCCACGTATTGCTGATATAAACCTAAACCACCGACAAACCCGAATCATCAAGACGCCCCAGTATAGCTGATATGAACCTGAATCATCAACAAAACCCGAATCACCAATACTTTTCTGAATTTTTGACATTAACCCGAACCACCAACGAACCCGAGTTATCAAACATCACTTGCTGATATTAACCTGAAAACCCGACGAACCCGAGTTATCAAACATCACTTGCTGATATTAACCTGAAAACCCGACGAACCCGAGTCATCAAGCATCACTTGCAGATATTAACCTGAAACCCCGACAAAACCCGAATCATCAGTACGTTGCCAAGTTACTGGTACGAGCCTGAATCATCGAAGGACCCGAATTATCAAGTTCCTGAATACCGAAACAGTCCTGACCTATCTGACCTCTACAGTTTTGGGAGTATAGTATAAAGTTCTCGATCACCTTAAATCGACCGATTCATAAAATTCTCGATTATCATAAATTTAAACAAGTCCCGAATACTGTCATGAAAGTCAGAGGCCACATCTATATTCGTCGGGCGTATACTAAAAGTTATCGATCATCTAAAATCAACCTGGTTACAAATTACCGGACAAGACAACAACGCTATCACTGAATCCGAATCTAAATTTCGAATCTAAATACTTTATCCAGTAATTTATAAGTTTGAATAACACCATCAATAAACAATATTGTTATTTTGCCCTAGTCAGGGAAAATCTACTGAATTCTTATTCCGTAAGGTTTTGTGGGTCCTTATGGCGTCCCTGCCGACGAATGGACTTACCTCAGCCGACGAAAAAACCACGTTACAGGGCGTTCAAAACAAAATGCATATCGTGCACTTCGTGATTTTTTCTGTCCATTTAATCGTCTAAATGTGCGCACAATATGAAAAATCGCGGAAAAATTTTAGCAAACCGGGTCTGCGCATGCGCGTTGTGCTCGTACTGCAGAAATTATTGCTGCTGTTTGCGATCGTGTTCTTCAGCCACCATCCACCTCAATTCGTCGTCGTGCCTAACAATGCACCTCTCGCGCTCGTCGTTGATAAACCAAATGCAGAAGAACTTGCATTTACACGCTTACAAGGTGCAATTGACTCTAGAAGTAAAGCCTCTTGACCACTTCAAACGTCGTCAATGCTCACAATAGTGGCAAGAAATGGCAACAGTGGATGATCAATTTTCGATGAAAATTATCTTCCGTGGCATAGTGGTTAGAACACGCGACTACCATGCGGGAGATCTCGGGTTCAACTCCTGGCTCCAGTCATCTTAAAAAAAAAGACAAATTTTCTTTCATTGTCGGCTCCCCTCGTATGTTGTTGACAGCAACTTCGCAGTATAAGTGTCGAGTCAATCGGCATGTCTAGGAAGAGCTTCTCAAACAATGACGTTCGCATTCGTCGATAAACAAGTAGGTGCCGTTAGTTGTGAATCTAAAAATAGAAAGCGTGTTAATTCACAACAACGCGAGAATCTATCCCATACCTCACTCATGGGGTGTAAAGGGAAATTAAGTTTTTTTTAGATGAGGCACATTTTCACCTCAGTGGATTCGTCAATAAGCAGAATTGCCGCATTTGCGCGAATGATAATCCAAGAGTGATTGTCGAAAAACCAATGCACCCACAAAGAGTGACTGCTTGGTGCGGTTTATGGGGTTGCGGCATCATCGGGCCGTATTTTTTCCAAATTAAGATGATAACGAACTTTTTATGGCCCGAATTGAAAGATATGAATGTAGACGATATGAGGTTTCAACAGGACGGTGTCACTTGCCACACAGCTAACGCAACAATGGCCCTTTTGCGCGACAAATTCAATGGCCGAGTTATATCACGTAGTGGCGATATCAACTGGCCGCCGATCATGTGAATTGACACCGTTGGACTTCTTTCTTTGGGGTTATTCGAAAAAAAGGTATACGTCGATAAGTCAACAACAATTTAAGAGCTAAAGGATGAGATAATTCGGCACATTAACGGCATAGAACCTCAATTATGCCTCAGCGTCTTCGAAAATTTGGACCATCGGATGGAAGCCGCCGAGGTCGCCGCCGAGGTTGAACCATACCAATATTATCATAATAAAAGGAAATGACAATAATTTCCTAAATAATTTGTGTGTTTATTCATAATCAACATCGGCCCTTAAAACTTAACCACCCTTTATCTCGGTATACCGTACGGAATATCTCTTTCGTATAGATTTAAGAAACACAAATAACTGCAATTTAGAAATATGTTCTTGACATAATGCCTATTAACTCGACAACTCACAAGAAACATCGAGCAATTAAATGTAGAAATGGCTGTGACCTGTTATATCATGTTACGTTAGGCCAACCACATGATTGTTGCGAAATATAACCTTTATGTTACCACCTTCCTGTTTTGTAATATATCAAAAATCTCTACAACACACTTCCGCTCTGCAATATATCATTTCCACTACACTTCAATTATTTTTTTTTTCTTAACAAAATTTGCATCTCTTTCCGACTAACCCGCTACTATGTATATTAATTTGAAGACATGTCATTACATTCTCATTTCAATAACTTTTCAAAAAAAACTATCTTTATTTTTCTAACTTTAATGAGGCATCTAATTGAGTTGCTGAAAAGCTAAAAGAGGGAACAAACTTTATATAGTTTTTTTGCTAACCGGAAGTTTGTTGCCGTCATGGTACTCAATTACATTTTGAGGTGTTTGGAGAAAATTTTAATTATCGTTCATCACACGTCGAGAGCATTCAATGAAATCTCTTATGGCCTTAAGGACATTTGGCAACACTTCAATCTATCAATAGCATTGTAGGAAAAACAAACAGATGTCTCCACAACTCTCTCCCCCCACCCCCTCGCTCTCTCTTCCTCTCTTTCCAACTACCTACCATTGCTCCGTGGTCTAATGTTGATGACTGTTTCTGCATCCTCATGAACATAACTTTTTACCCACCAAACATAAACACACATTGCCGTAAACGACATCATGCCATCAGGCCTAGTTTTCACATGCCTGATAACAGGCCTTCTACTTCTATTCTAAAATATCCCGGGCACATATCACCTCCATTCTTTAAAGAACTATGCTAAAGATCTCCTTAGAGAAAGAAAAATCTAAGTCTTCGATAATTTGTTATTCCTCCATTCCGTGTGTATACGCATTCCTTCTCCCTTCTATAAGAATGCAGGCTTTCTTATAGGAAGCGACAACAGAAGGCCTTATAGGTCTTTCCCTCCGCCGCTGGGATATCCTTTGAATATCAGGCAAACAAAGAATAATACAACTCAATAGATTTAACACCCTCCGCTTTTTGGTATTGGTTGAAAGAAACTATCGCAAACATATTTAGAAGTAACGCTGATATAGACTTGATACTTCACCGCCATGTTACACAGTAGATATAATTGCCATTTTTCGGAGCAATTTTTGTTGGACTACTGATCTCAAACGAAGATGAATGGTAAAATAGGTCCTGTGGGCCCATTGTTGGATTGATCACTGACTTAGCCGTTAAATGCTACTTTTCATGCCGTTCAACGTGGTTAAATGGAATTGTATTGGTATTTCAATACGCCAATATTATTAAATTATGATCATGCTGACATGACATTTAAATTGTTCTAGGAGATTTTAATGCTAAAATCGGAAGGAAACATGATCTTTGTTTATCAGTCGGAAAATTCAGTCTACACAACAACACCTCCGATAACGGATTTGACTGTAAAGCTTCGCGTCGGCAAGAAACATAAAGTGAGTGGAAACAGATTCCCACATAAAGATATTGACATGGCAACTTGGATAGTCCCCGATCAAAAGATAAAAAATTAGATTGTAAACGATGCAAGGCATGTTTCAAGTTTTATGGACGGGAGTGACGTATCATTTCGTTTACTGTATCATATGAACCCAGTTAGGTAGTTATAAACTAGTTCCATACTAGTTTTCCATAGATAATGAACTAGTTCACCATTCATACAAACAACTATCTAACGTAGATGTTTTAGGCTTGGGGGCAATTATCCTTTCTTGTACTAGTTAAGAACCAGTTCAGAAATTCTTGTCGGGCAGTCGTTGAGTCTAAACTTCGCTCTAGTTTCTTCCATCAATGGTTGGGGAATCTTTGCAGGTGATATGCCATTATATGTTCATGGGCAACAAATTATGTTACCGCATCGGCAAAACACTGGTCTCTTCATGGTGATGATCCTCATTTGTCATTGGGGGGCATCCAGTAGCGATCCTGAATACATTTTTCTGTACGGTTTGTTAACCTCGCCAACTATGGACTGAGGTTCAGACTGGGGCTGGGTAATTGAGCACTGAGTGATCCAATGACATTGTATGTCTTTGATGTTCCAGTAAGGGCTCTTATCTTATCTTAATGTTAGGAAGATATCATAGATTACTCCAAGAATTTGGGATCGTAGCGATACGGATACTATTGACCGGTATCCAATTCCAAATTAACCTGGAGAGATATAGATTGGAAAATATAGATGTAAATACTATTTAATATTTAGGTACACTCAGTTATATCAGTTATTTGTATTTCTAGAAGCGAAATTTACAAGAAACGCCTATATAACATTTAGTTAGTTGCTTAACCAGTGTTTGTTATTGTTAGGGAGCGAAAAGTTCATGATATCCTGGACTACAACTGACTGATCGAGTCTGTCAATTGAATCAGACAGTTGTAGGACTGCAACAATAGTGCGCTCACAAGATCTGCTCTGTATGAGACCATTCGCAATATGGGTGTTTCCCTGAAGCCATGTTGTAAGTTTACGAGCGGAAAGTGCTCTTTCAGGGATAGTAATAGAATGGCATGCTGAGTAACCTAAATGGCATGCTACCACCGATGCGTCTTAGAAAGTAGGTAACAGAAGTTATTGAAGCAGAACACATAGGCTCTCTTAGTGGCTTTAGCAGCTCCAAGAAATTAGGATTGGCCTCGGTGGCCTTATAAGCCACTCTCTTTAAGCAAACACAATTATTATGAAAACACCAAGAAAAGAAAAAACAAGACATGCATCAAAAATGTCCGAACTCTATACATAGATGGTGCCTCTATCCAATTGTCCAAGGCTGACATCACCGCCATACAGGATATGAATGAATGGGGCAGGGATTATGCACACCACGAAAGAACTGTTACATCTTTTACAGCTGCCATGCAGAAAGACACGAATGTGGGTGTGAATTCGTAGTCGGCAAGAAACTTCGACATGTGGTCTAGCGATTTAACCCTGTAAATGACCAAATAGTCACTATCGGCATTAAAGCCTAATATTTTTACATTCTGCTGATTTGTGTATACGCCCGGAAGGCAAAGACGATGACATTAAAGATGCATTCTACGAGCGCCTGGAGGAGATATATGACCGCTGCCCTGCACATGACATTAAAATTGATCTGGGAGATTTTAATTGTAAAATCGGAAGGGAAGGTGCTCTTACTATTCAATCTACACAACAAAATCTACGATAGCGAACTCAGACTGGTTAGCTTTGCGTCGGCAAGAAACATGATTGTCAGTGGAACCAGATTCCCGCATAAACCTGGATATATCCTGATTAAAAGACAAAAAACCAGATTGATCACGTGGTAATCGATGGAAGGCGAGGTTCAAATATTGACTTGAATCGTCACCTAGTTGCAGCCAAGGAACGTCCACGATTTGGTAGTGATAAAAACACTCAGACGCAAAGGAAGCTAGACATCATAAAGTCGCATATCACAGAGATAGCCAATGCCTACTCCAACCAACTGTCTCAGAATAACCCACCTAATTCTGATGTTCTCGACACACAGCATCAGACAAGCCCCGGTACGATGAGGAATATTACGTTATGTCTGACGAAAAGGATGCTGTATACAGGGAAAAACTGCAGCCAAGGTGACGCGTGCGGTTACGGAACGATATAATGAGAATAGGATGGAGATGACATGCCTCTTCAGGCGGAGAAGGCGTTTATGCAAGAAAAGAGAGATATATCCTGATTAAAAGACAAAAAACCAGATTGATCACGTGGTAATCGATGGAAGGCGAGGTTCAAATATTGACTTGAATCGTCACCTAGTTGCAGCCAAGGAACGTCCACGATTTAGTAGTGATAAAAACGCTCAGACGCAAAGGAAGCTAGACATCATAAAGTCGCATATCACAGAGATAGCCAATGCCTACTCCAACCAACTGTCTCAGAATAACCCACCTAATTCTGATGTTCTCGACACACAGCATCAGACAAGCCCCGGTACGATGAGGAATATTACGTTATGTCTGACGAAAAGGATGCTGTATACAGGGAAAAACTGCAGCCAAGGTGACGCGTGCGGTTACGGAACGATATAATGAGAATAGGATGGAGATGACATGCCTTTTCAGGCGGAAAAGGCGTTTGTGCATGAAAAAAAAGAGCCTGGATATCAAAATTTACAGGGATTCGCATTTGTAAGGGCAGAGGCGTAAATCGGCACATGGACACTCAGAGTGTCCTGCAAATATGGAGGCAACACTTTCGATCTCCCCTCGTTCCCGCAGTCAGCAGTAGTGACGAAATGACGCCAATCATCGACGACGGAGTGGATTGTATACATTCAAGCCATAACGAGAACAGCACGGCAACTGCACGGCTTAAAGTAATACAGTTGCGGGAGCCGATGCAAGAGCTTTTAAAGCCGGTGGCGATGAGCTGACAACATGCATGCACCAGCTCATGAACACGATTTGGCTCTAGGAATGCAAGCCCGATGATTGGAATCTGAGTTTCCTATGTCCTGTGCTTAAAAAAGGCGATCCAAATGAGTGTACGAACTATCGAGGGATCAACCTTTTACCAATCGCATACAAGGTCCTGACTATTGTGTTCTGTGAAAGACTAAAGCCTATCCTAGCGAAACAGATTGGTGCGGCTTTAGACCTTATAAAAACACGATCGACCAGATATTCACACAAAGCAAAGTTCTGGAACAGACCCAAGAGATGCAGATCGATACCTACCATCTTTTGATCGATTACAAAGCTGCATTCGACAGTCCGACACAGAAGTTATTAGATGCTATGGCTGCGTTTGGTATCCACTCGAAGCCTTGTGGGATGACACCGACTGAAATGAAGCCTATAGTGAAAAAATCCAAAAACCTAACAAAGCCATTTCAGCGAGGATTAAGACAAGGCAGCAGTCTGTCATGCGTTTTTTTTAACATCATACTGGTGATGATCATTCGGAAGGCTGCAGTAAACACGACTGGCACCGTATTTAACAAAAGTCACATGCTGCTCGCGTTTGCCTATAATAAACTAGATATCTTTGGCCGAGGACTGCGGGATGTTACTGCGGCCTTTACGAGCTTTGAGAAACAGCCGGTAGAAATAGGTTTGGTGTTGAACGAGGACAAAAACAAGTTATTTGTTAGAACGAACAAAGAGCCTACTCACTTAGTACACCGCATGAACTTTGACACTTCAAAGAGGAAGATGATTTTGTCTACCCTTGGCTCTGCTGTAAACAGAAATAATAATATCAGCCTGGATATCAAGAGTAGGGGTATAACCAAATTTTGGCCCTAGCACCATGCGATGGCGAAGGTTGTGTTATTTACGAAAAAATTATTTTGGGGTCATTTCGGATAAAAAACCTCACCCACGAAAACGATTTTCTAAAATCTCCCAAAAAAACATTCATTTTAAATAAAAAATTTAAATACTTCATTAATAAAGTAAAATAGTAAACTGAAAAATTTTGTTTGATGTAATGGAATGACGATATCTGGAATGTTTCTCCACATTATTGTGCTATCTTTAAATTTGGTCAAAGCCTTTGTCCAAATTTTGCATATTTTAAATCGCTTTAAGGGCTTCTTTTAAAATCCATTGTTTTTAAGTATTAAACACAAACTCGGAATATAATTTTCTTTGAATAATAAAAACAATAAAAGTACATGAAAAAGTACATACATTCAGCTTCCAAAATATACACAAATGGTTTGCGCTAAATAAATAAAAAAAAATCATTTAACAACTTTACCGCGTTTGGTGGGTGAACTTTTTTGACAACTGCGAAAAAGTAATACCATTTTTTTATATAATTTTCAATGGCCTATTCGACTATGCTAGGGCCATTTGGATATTTGCAAAAAATTGCAAAAAGTTATATCCCTAATCAAGAGACGAGTATTGATCGCAACCGTTGCTACTAGCGATTTTATGATATAGCCCTCTCTCGAAGAACAAAGATCCATCACTATCGGATACTGATCCTACCTATCTTACTCTACAGCGCTGAATCCTGGGTAATGACCCAAGCGGTTAATCAATTCTGGGGTTCTGCGACTGAAAAATACTTCGCGAATGAAGCTGTATAACGACATCGACGCAGTCAAGCGTGTTCACATAGACCGAATGACCGAAAATATTAAAGCTCGAAAAGTCTTCGGCAATAAACTTGATGGGCGGCGCAGGAAGGGGCGACCAACACTTCGTTTTATGAACCGGGCAAAAGAGCTGTTATCTAAACTTGGTGTGACGCACTTTCTACGGAGCGCAAAAGACCAAAGTGCTTGGAATTATTTTCTACGTGCAGCTACTGATGGATGAATTTCTGTTGCTACTGCCAAATAAATAAGAGGAAGTTTTATTGGTTTGTTATAATTACTCGTAAGTAACATTATATTTAAGGCGAAATCTACTACTGCTTTACCACTGTCCTTCTGTGAATTGCCAACGAACATAGAAAGGAACTATTTTCACTTCCTATAGACTTTGTTTTTACTCGTAGATTTCTTTTACAATTTTTTGTTGCTGTACTCCATTCCCATTTTGTTGGTGCTTTTGCCAGCAACTTTCATTAAAGTACTTATGTCTGATTTTATCAGCTGGAAAACAAACTCTAGCACACGCACACACATACAAGCACATTCAGCCACACATGGAAAACAAACAAGGATATTATACCAAAAAACACATACCCGAACTCACGCGCTCACTCTTATACACCCCAGCATTCATACATGAAAGGAATAAAAATGGAAGGAAGAGACGCCGATAAAGATGTATGAGGGAAAGATGCTTTTCTGCAAATTAAAGAAAACTTAACTATGAGTATTATCAAGGGTGTTGTACTCATATATATTCGTAACTGCCAGCATATAATACAACTATAGACTATAGGTACCGACACATATGTGTTATTGTATACATCGCTAGCCGTCTGTGTGCTTGTGTGAGAATGAAAGGCGGAAGTAAAACTCTCTTTCCTCTTTGGGGACTCTAGAAGAAAAGCACACGAGGGTAAGCAATGATGAGGCTAATATTCGCTCGGCCTTTTGCTGTAAATTACGTTTTTATGAGAAACTTAAAAACGCCACCAGCAGCCAACAGCCCCCTTAGTGTCTGTGGCAGGGATATAAAGCGCGCAGCTATTGCTATTGACATGACTTTGGCAATGAGGCATAATGATAATGGTTCAATAAACTTAATGAAATAACATTGTTGTTATCGTTGTAGTCGACGAGCGGCTGTTGTTGTAAAAAGTAGACAAAATTAAGATGTTTCTGCTCAGCTTTGGCTTTTAAGCAGGAAGTTTTTTTTAACAATTAACGGAAAACAAAAGGTTATTTATTGGCTTGTAGGAGAAATGCGTTTTCTTGTTTTACAATATGGCGTTGTTCAAGGAATTTTGTTATTGTTTTTTTTCAAAGTATTTGTCAACACATTTTCTTAATTGAGCGAAAAACATGAGGAAATACAAAATACCTTAAAAGGTCTTGTATATGTTGGAACATGTAACGTTACAAGCTTCATAAAGACTTTATTGTATTTAGCATGCTTAAAATGTTTTTGCGTGAAAATCCACTTTATAGCAATTGGTTTTTGGGTTAAAAATATGTAAATTCTAACAAATAGTAAAATTTTATATTATAAATACTAAAGAATATAATTCTTTCAGAGAAAATGTTGCCATATCGGCTGCCTTGTATCATTATGTAAAGGACAGTTACTATGTACGTGGAGAAAGGATATGGTGCTCCATTGATGCATGCTAAAAGCTACCGAATATGGCTCTTTTATGAAGAAAGGCATTCAGTGGGCGCTGCCCTGTTGATAGGGACTTTGGACAAAGGTTATAATCAAACTTAGGTTTCTTCTTTATATACCTAACACTGTAAGTGGTACATCCATTCTCACACTTATTCTTACGCATTTGCCATGATCCGCTGATCCCTATTCATGGTCTCTTCTCCATCTATAGGCCCAAGAGTTGTTATCCTTTCCTGGTATTTAAATATGCCACATTACAGATAACAACAAGGTCCACTGGGCAACAACTACCCAAACCTACAGAGTCCCAGTCGATAACGTACGAAATCCTACAAACAAGCCAATAACATCATTATTTCACATTGAAGCCTGGTTCTTGGGGACGACCACGTGCTGTGGTGGCGAGACTTTTCAAAATGGTGATTCAGAGACTGTAGCTCTGTGACTCTGCACAATTCGAAGTTTCGGTCATTTGAATGATGCTCCAAGCATCCCTCCTATTTGAAAATGAGTCAACAGACTTGAGAGACCAGTTCTTCACTACAAAATTCGAAATCGGGACCACCGGGTTATTAAGAACGGCAGTAAACGTAAAGTGTGTAAATCAATCTGTTCGTGAGGAATCGAATTTTTCAATACAAAAATATGCAGTCCTGACTAAAATCCTATGGAATCATCTCAAATAAAAAGTAAATAATAATGAACCGACTTCTCTAATGCATTAGAAAGAAAATATTTGCAAAGAAATCGCAGCCCTTACTGAATCGAGATGCCGAGCTGTCATTGAAAATTTAAGCGCTCTAACAAATGAATGCGTAAACGCAAAGGTTTACATTTAGAGGACATTATTTTTAAGAAATTAACTCTCAAACACTGTACTTTTGATGATCAATACATATTTCTTTGGAAGACATCTAATTTTTTTTTATCGACTCACAAAATTAAAACTTTCTTTTGAGGCATCCTGTATACTATTGTATTATCTACCCTTAAACATAATATGTATACAGACTGGCACAGCTGCGGCAATAAGACTAAGAACGCTGTCGCAATGTTCGAACAATGGTTATGGTCACAGTGTAATCCTTAACAGTGTGTCAAACAAAGAATGATTGACTTAACTTATTATTATTATTATATTATTATTATACCAAATAGAGATGCGTGGAAATGCAGATCTACTGGTACAAGACCGTATGTCGACTTAATCACTGGAGTTTATATCATATTGATATTTCTGCCATTAAAAACGTGACAGAATGGCTGAGATATAAAGTTGTCACCGCAGAATCCTGTGGGGATTTTACATCTTTGGAGGTATGGGATGCTTCTCGCGTTGTTGTGAATTAACACGCTTTCTATTTTAAGTTCACAACAAACGGCACCTACTTGTTTATCGAAGAATACGAACGTCACAGTTTGAGAAGTTTTTACTAGACATGCCGATTATCACATCATCTATTACACAGTGCAACAGTGAAAAAAACACCCGATCAGGACAATATAGGTTCGATAGTACAACCGGAGCTGAGTAAAACCCCAGCTCAGTTTGGCTTGATTGGCTACCAAAATTTTTTTGTTGCCCTCGTAACTTTTTGAAATCTCTTGGATCCCTTGAAAAAAGGTGACATCAGTTTTTGGCCAACAGTTTGTACAGTTATTAATCTAGCTCTTACGTATCTTAAGCAAAGTTGTAGCTAATAGTCTGCTTAAGAAATTGATATAATAAAATTTCCCAAAAAAATTAGATTTCCCTCTATTATTTTCAAAAAACTTCGAAAAAAATTCAAATTTTTTCGCTATTTTGAATATAAGTCGGTTTAGGCAACACCGAAAAACTTCTATGAACAAACCCATGCAATCTGAACAAGTCTAGGGATATTAAATGGCTCTCAAAACACACTATCTACCTGAAACAAATAATTTTTTAGGAGTTTTGGACCATTGTGCAAAGTTTTTACCTGCTATCTTTACAATAAACGTACTTAATGTATAACTGAACAACTTCTGTAAACAACCAATATGATCGAAATACTCCACCCCTTTAATTGTTCACAAAGAGAATTAGGGTGTTCCTTATATGGCATTTTTTCGAATTTCGTTAAAAATATGTATCAACTGCGATGTTGGTCATCTAGCTTCACCTTACATTTGTTTTTGCTAAAAATTTGAATATATTGTGAAAAATTTTGTACCGATAGTTAGGCATTAGGGTGTGCCGCAATGAGGTTTAAATTCGAATTTGTTCTCTAATCTGTTAATTGCCGCTGAGTATTTTACTTTTCAATACAGACTAAGTAGTAATAAGCCGTTTAATAGCTGAAGTGAAGACCTAAAATAGTATGTGTTTACTTTTACCATATCTATATATATAAAAGAGGATGTGTGTATGTATGTAACGTAGGGACTCGAAAACGGCTGGATTTTTATGGAATTTTCAGGGAATTTTCCGAATAACCCCGCGAGTAACATAGGCTACACATTGTTTGGATTTTTCTACATTTAGGGGGTGAAAATAGCAATATTCGATAACACAAGGTATTCCGCGCTTACAAGAAGTAATTTTTTTTGGTTTTTAAATGAGCACAAACCGAAAACTTCAGATATATATTTTTCGAGACCTTCTGCGTAAAACTAATTTCCCAGCAAAGTAAATGAGGTATTACAGAAGCAAATCTATGTATTGGTTAAAAAGTTATGACCTCTGAGAATTGGCATACGGAAATTAAGTTTCTAAAAATCATTTTTCAGAATATTGGGCGGGATAAAAAACAATGTCAAAAATATACTATTCGCTTCGTCTTGGTCTCCAAACATCAGGATGGTACGTCTGACGTAACTGGAAAATTGCTAAAAATATACCTAAACCTGAAATATTCATGCTTCTCAGCGCGAACTAGGAATTGATTGTAGACATATAGTTTCTAAGCGAAATTGTCTAAGAATTCATCGTACATTGCGATACTGGTATACGATTACCACGTTTTTTTAGAGGCGAACAAATTGTTCCGCCCTAATGAACAGGCTATTTGGAACTTAATAAGTAAAAAGTGCCGAGGCGCTGCCACGCACTTCAATAGTTAAATATTTAAACTGTATCAAATAATGGTCCGTACACCAGTTACTTTTCAGAAAAAAATGCAATATTCATTGTAGTTATACTGGAAAACACCTTTTGTTTTATTGGGGCATAATTAACATTTTTAAAGTATGTCAGAGATAACATAAGCAAATATTTGTAAATAACCTATATATGGGGTAATTTTTTTTGACGTATAGAACTTCTTTTAGTATACTTTGGAAAATCACCATGTAAAAACTACACAAGAACAACGTTTGCAAATCTTGCAAATTTATTTTCAAAATGCACGTTCTGTTCGCCAAACTTATGGAGCCCTTTGTGAAGTTGAGGGTGCATATAATGATCCATCTCAGCAGCTAATAGAAGCCATCGACGTTTTAGACGTAAGTGTGACAGGGGACTCGAATTTATCAAACCGACGCCATTCTCAGCAACTCGGTCTATACAAATGCTGAAGAAAGATCTTGGCCTGCATCTATATAAGATCTAACTGGTGGAAGAATTTGAGCCAGTGGAAGATCAAGTGATTTTTTTTATTTATCATGTCATTGCACATTATTTGAACGAGAAATAGTTCCAACACGACGGTGTAATATGCCATACAGCGCGTGAGACCATCACTTTGTTAAGCCAAACATTGGTGGCCGAATTATCTCAAAAAATGGTAATACGAGTTCAATACAAAAATAGTATTCCGGAATATTCTTGATCCGTGTGATAAGAAGACATGACAAAAGAAGTTTTTATGGCTAAAGGCATGACGGAATTTTCATTTGCGGTCAATAGGCGGAGAAGGCATAACAAAATGTTTTTTATGCCCAAAAAGATAGTTAGTATCCGCTACTACAGATCAAAATAAAAATTATTTAAATCAGCGGAATGTCTGTTTCCGATTTTTGGAAGAAGTGGGTTTTCGACCTACATACAGAAAAAACTTAATCTACATGTAAGCACTATAGATATGACTTTGCTGATGAACGTTTTCAAAGTACTTTGTAGACCTAAATGTGAAATATATTACAAGTTAATGTGCAATAGCGAAGCATTGCCGGGCCCACTAGTCTCTTATAGACGCCGAGATATTTGTTGTAGAAATTGGGGTATTTTTGAAAATAATTATTAAAAATTCTGAAATTGGATTCCGAAGTAGTTTAATATGGGCAACTATATATTTCAACTATTTTAGGTAAATCAAGTTAAAATCTATATGTTCAAATAGGCTCCACGAAAAGCCCCCCAATGAAATAACGCCCAAACGAGAAATGAAATATTCCCCAAATTTTTTTCATAAATTTTTGGGTGTTATTTCATATGAAATAACTCCCAAATTTTTTTGATGATTTTTCATTTATTTTTGGGAATTATTTCATTCCTCATATGGGGTTTTCAAATTATGAAATAATCTCCAATGAAATAACACCCAACAAATTTTTAAAATTGGGGACTTGTTGGATAGCTTGTATAATTTGGGTGTTATTTCATTTTTTATTCGGAGGTTATTTCATTTTTAAAGCTGTTGGTGGTGAATACATTACAATATCTTTTGAATGTTTACAGATATTTCCATTTGTGTTCATATTGACGAATAGAAAATCAACAATATGCTACGAGCATTTTTTCATTTTGAGAATGATATCTAAGAATGGAAATTTTTTAAATATGTAGGAGTTCCTCAGAAGGATGAATTCAATTAAAGCAGAGAGTTTGATTTGCTTGTAAACATTGGAGGTGGTAGTGTAAAGTCCAAACGTAAAAGGCAAATTGTCTTCCGGACTGCAAAAATACTGCAGGACTACAGCATTCTACGATCGACACGATTCATTTTAATAATTTTGCGACTTTGCTGTTGGTCCATATTGACCTAATGAAATCCCTGGTGAAACTGACTCTTTTATGAATTTTGGGCATAACTTCATTTTTGTTGCTGGTGGGGTTTATTTCATTGAGAGTTATTTCATGTTCATCATTGGGTGTTATTTCATATGAAATAACTCCTAAATATTGTGGGTTGTTTCGTTTTCTCTTTGGGATTTATTTCATGTATTTTTGGATGTTATTTCATTCACTGTTTTTGGGTGTTATTTCCTATTTTTTGGGGTTTATTTCATTGGGGGTTATTTCCTGGGCGTTATTTCATTGGGGGGCTTTTGGTGGAGCCGGAATCGAACCACGGATCTCCCGCATGGTAGTCGCTTGTTCTAACCACTGTCAAGGCCGGTCTCTTTATAATGTTCAGTATATTAAGATACACCCGACTATTGCCCCGATAGCTGACACAAACAGCATCAGGAATTTGTGTCTCATCATAGAACAATATCTTTCTCTTTCAGATAATCGAGAGAGTGCTATTTCAGAATCATCCGTATACCAAAAAAGTTCCACAGCAGTGTTTCATATCATATTTCGATCAAGTTACTTAAGTAACGTCATTGGACACTACTGATCCGTGGTGCTAATATTGGTCCGGATCATTACATTGTTGCAGCCAAGGTGCGCGAAGCTACAAACCCCAGAGATAGCCACTGCCTACTCCAACCAGCTCTCCCAACTTCTACGACACAACGCTTCGACTTCTGACATTTCCGATACACAGTGGGATATGAAAAACGGCGCTCAGACGAATCCTGGTACGATGAAGAATGTCGCATAGCATCTGAAGAACAGGATGCTGCTAATAGGTCAACTCTACAGCCAATTGTAAACCCGGCTGTTAGGAAACAGCACAAGGAGATAGTAAAACAGGCGAGACAGCTATTTAAGCGAAAAATACCGTCAGATAAAGGAACGGGAGAACGAGGATATAGAGCGATACAGAGATATAGGTGAGGCCGGAAAATTTAACCAGAAAGTAAAAGCAAAAGGCTACGGTAATGCTCTCCCCTCCTGTTAGGACAAGGATGGAAATCTGATCACAGATACGCAGAGTGTGCTGCATATATGCAGAAAACACTTCCAGCAACTGCTGGTTCTACAAGGCAGCGCACATGAAGGTATCACGCCAATTGGCGACGACGGCTTAGACTGCCCACCACCAAGGCAAGCCAAGGTAAGAAGAGCAATGTCGCAGCTGAAAAATAAAATAATAATAATAAAGCAGCTGGTGCCGACGCATTCCGGCAGAGCTCTTCAAGTCCGGCGGTGAGGAGCTGATAACGAGCATGCACCAGCTCCTACGTACGGTTTGGCTTAAAGAGTGCATGCCCGACGATTGAAATCTAAGCATATTATGTCCTGTGCTGAAAAAAGGTGATCCAAGTGTGTGCTCCAACTACCGCGGGATCAGCCCTTTACCTATCGCATAAAAGGTCCTGTCGAGTGTGGTAGGTGAATGACTAAAGCTAGTGTTATCCAACCTGATCGGACCTTATCAGTGTGGCTTTAGACCAAAAATCAACAACTGAACAGATTTTCACAATTCGCAAATCCTGGAAAAGACCCAAAAGAAAGAGATTGACACGTGCCATATTTCGTCGGCTATAAAGCTGCCTTCGACAGCCCGATACGGCAGAAATTACTCGAAGCCATGGCTGAGTTTGGTACTTCAGCGAAGCTGATACGCCTTTGCGGAATGACGCTGACTTACACGAAGTTTTCAGTGAAGATTGGCAAGGACCTTACGGAGCCATTCTATACCAGTTGAGGCCTAAAACAAGGCGACGGCCTATCGTGAGACCTCTTCAACATAGTGATGGATATGGAGGAAAGCTGCAGTAAACACGAGTGGCACTATATTCAACAAAAGCCATATTTTACTCGCGTACTCTGATGACGTAGACATCATCGGTCGAAAACTGCGGGATGTGACTGCAGCCTGCTCATGTATACAGAAGAAATCAGCGAAAATAGGTTTAGCGGTGAAAGAGGACTAAACGAAGTTATTAGTTTCAGCGAAAAAGAATCTACTCGTTTGGGAAACTGCGTGAACGTTGACAACTATGATTTCGAGGTGGTAGATAATTTTATCTACCTAGGCTCCGCCATCAAAAAACAAATAATGCCAGCTTAGAAATTCGGAGAAGAATTCTGCTTGCTAATAAACGCTACTACGAACTAAGCAAGCGATTCAATGACAGAGTCCTCTCTCGAGGAAAAAAAAAATCAGCTATACCAGATATTGGTTTTACCTGTCTTAATGATTGGTTCAGAATCCTGGGTTATGACACAAGCGGATGAATCGGTTCTGGCAGTATTAGCAAGATAAATACTCTGTAAATATATGGGCCCATCATCGTTAACGGAGAGTATCGGCGTCGTATAAGTATCTGCGTCGTATGAATCATGAGCTGTACGAGCTGTATACTGACATTGACTTGGTCAGACGAATTAAGGTGCTGCGGTTGCGTTGGTTAGGTCATGATGTACGCATGGAAGGAAATGCTCCAGCTCGAAAAGTCTTCGACAATGAACTCGATGGACGGCGCAGAAGAGGGCGACCAAAACTCTGTTGGAAAGACCCGATTACTGAAAACCTTACAGTACTAGGTGAGACTAACTGGACAAGAAGCGCGAAATCTCGGGGAGCTTATAATATTTTTCTACGTAGGGTATATAATCCAATGGGATTGCAAAGAAGTGCCAGCTCAGTATGCCAGTAAAATTAGCACTCTCTGTCTAGGTTCGCTCTTACCAATCTATTCCCAGCGAAATTAAACAAACCGTGTGTTGTATCATATTTAATAAACTACTCTTATCCCAGTTTTAAGGCATCAACTCTTACTATGTACCTACTTTTTTGCGGTATTAGATACACCTTTGTTAAGGTTTCGGAGCTATAAAATCTCCTTAATTTTTGTTAAACCAAAAGGATTATTTGATGCACATGAGAAATGCGAGATGAGAAATCCATAACTCGAACTTTAACATTTATTTTACCAATCCACCAAAATGGATTCTTACCCAATCGACCAAGCAAGTTGAAGCAAACCTGGCCTCCCGTAGCATTAGTAATATACTCCCAGTTCGGAACTTGTAAGTGCATGTGTCCCTACTAGCGCTGTTTTGCCATCACAGGACCGGCCAAGCGGTCGACCAGCGGAAATCTCAAGTACCCGGGGGCTATACTCCCCGGAGGCTTTCGGAGAGAAACCTTTGCGGATTATCTGGATTCTGTCATTCTGAAATTATAATCAGAGCTGGCTTTACGCAGATCTCTCAACGAAATTGCAGAGTATTTCAGGATCCACCTTATGTGTGGCCCCACATCTACTAGTACGTCCATACTTACATGCGATCTTTCTATATTTATATCTCATATTGGCTTTATTTATATAACACTAATGGGCCCAGCAATGCTTCGCTATTGCATATTAACTTGTAATATATTTCACATTTAGGTCTACAAGGTACTTTGAAAACGGTACTTAAGCTCGACAATAATATGTTGAGTTAATTAACTTATATAACTAATTTGAAGTAACTCCTTAACATGGAAGTTAACCAATTACGTTTTATTGTTGTAAATGCTAATAAAAAGTTCATCAGCAAAGTCATATCTATAGTACCGACATGTAGATTAAGTTTTTTCTGTATGTAGGGCGAAAAACCACTTCTTCCACTAATCAGAAACCTACATTCCGCTAAGGATCAAAATTTAATTTTTATTTTGATCTGTAGTAGCGGATACTAACTATCACTTTGAACATAAAAAACACTTTTGTTGTGCCTTGACCGCAAATGAAAATTCAGTTTGAAGCTTCATGCCTTTAGCCATAAAAACTTTTTTTTGTCATGTCTTCTTCTCACACGGATCAAGAATATTCCGGAATACTATTTTCTTATTGAACTCGCATTACCATTTTTTGAGATAATTCGTTCACCAACGTTTGGCTTAACAAAGTGATGGTCTCACGCGCTGTGTGGCATATTACACCGTCGTGTTGGAACCATATCTCTTTCAACTGCTCAGATGGATCATTATATGCACCCTCAACTTCACAAAGGGGTCCATAAGTATAGCGAATAGAACGTGCATTTTGAAAATAAATTTGCAAGATTTGTAAACGTTGTTCTTGTGTAGTTTTTACATGGTGATTTTCCAAAATATACTAAAAGAAAGTCTATCACACTTCATTAGTATGACAGCTAGATTTAAACTTTTAAGTTCTATAATTCAAAAAAAAAAAATTAACCTATATTTACAAATGTTTGATAATGTTACCTCTGACATACTATAAACATTTAAATTGTGCCCCAATAAAACAAAAGGTGTTTTCCAGTAATACTACTATGAATATTGCTTTATTTTTCTATATGTATGATTTATTACCGATTCGCCCTCTTGAAAAGTAAATGAAAAGTAACTGGTGTATGGACCATTATTTGATACAGTTTAAAAATTTAACTATTGAAGTGCGTGGGCAGCGCACTAAAAAAACGTGGTAATCGTATACCAGTATCGAAATGTACGATGAATTCTTAGAAAATTTCACTTAGAAACTATATGTCTACAATCAATTCCTAGCTCGCGCTGAGAAGCATAAAGATTTCAGGTTGAGATATATTTTTAGCAATTTTTCAGTTACGTCAGACCTACCACTCCGATGTTTGGAGACCAAGACGAAGAGAATAGTATATTTTTGACATTGTTTTGGATCCCGACCAATATTCTGAAAAATTATTATTAAAAACTTAATTTCCGTATGCCAACTCTCAGAGGCCATAACTTTTTAACCAATGCATAGATTTGCATTATTTAGTTTGCTGGGAAGTTAGTTTTACGCAGAAGATCTCGAAAAATATATATCTGAAGTTTTCGGTTTGTGCTCATTTAAAAACCAAAAAAATTTCTATCTGAAATCTTCATGCTTCCCAACGCGAGCTAGGAATTGATTTTAGACACAAAGTTTTTTGGTGAAATTTTCTTACAATTCATCGTAGAATCCGATTTTGGTTACGAATTTTGCGAATAAAAAAATTGGCCCCCTTACTGTTCATATCTCTAGGCGCAATATTTTATGGAATTTTGACAGTTATTCCTGTTTGTTTAAAAAGGGGTGTGGAATAGCCCACTTCCACCCTTACTGTAATTCATACTGATAGTTCATAAGATATAGCCCTTTCGATTTTTACTTTGTATGGGCGGTGCCACGCCCCTTTATCCAATCACAACCAAATATAGCCAGGGACTATCAACAGGTCAACAGTACCACTTGGTACAATTTTCGTATCAATCGTTCTATTAGAAAAGCCGTTGGAGTGATTTTTTAAAAGAGGGCGTGGCACCGCCTACTTGCACCCTGTCTGTAATTCTAGCTATACGAACAACATATATACCAAATCTCATCTTCATACCTCTGATAGTTCATGTGATATAGCCCTTTTAATTTTCAAGTTGTATGGGCGGTGCCACGCCCATTTATCCAATCACAACCAAATATAGTCAGGGACTACCAACAGGTCAACAGTACCACTTGGTAAAATTTTCGTATCTATCGGTCTATTAGAAAAGCCGTTAGATTGATTTTTTAAAAGAGGGCGTGGCACCGCCTACTTGCACCCTGTCTGTAATTCTAACTTTACGAACAACATATATACCAAATCTCATCTTCATACCTCTTATAGTTCATGAAATATAGCCTGTTTAATTTTCAAATTGTATGGGCGGTGCCACGCCCCTTTATCCAATTACAACGAAATGTAGTCAGGAACTATCTAGAACAGTACCAGTACCTCATGGTAAAATTTTTGTATCAATCGATCTATTAGAAAAGCCGTTAGAAAGATTTTTGAAAAGGGGGCGTGGCACCGCCCACTTCCATCCTGGCTGTAATTAATACTGCTCAAACAGCATATATACCAAATCTCTACTTCATACCTCTGATAGTTCATGAAATATAGGCTTTTTAATTTTCAAGTTGTATGGGCGGTGCCACGCCCCTTTATCCAATAACAACCAAATGTAGTCAGGAACTATCTAGAGGTCAACAGTACCTCATGGTAAAATTTTTGTATCAATCGGTCTATTAGAAAAGCCGTCTGAGCGATATTTGAAAAAAGGGGCGTGGCGCCGCCCACAAAAAATAAAACCTTTTAAACCATCCGGAAGCTATAGCGAACAAAACAAAAAAACAATTTTGAAAATCGGTCCAGCCGTTTTTGAGTTTTAGCGAGACAACTGCACATCAATTCATTTTTATATATAAGAAGATAGCTTATACCCCAAGTTATAAACTCACACATCGCTTATTAAGCAACATAGATATAAAAATTATTATATTGCTTTTTGCTTTCAAACGATTTTTTAAAAAAATTTATTAACAATTTCTGTTGTGTGGCATTTGCTCTCTGTAAAAGGGTGTGTGTATATGTGTGCGTGTGTACATTTGACCCAAAAGAAATCACTTTTAAGTTAACAAAGCTATTTGTTGTTGCTGCTGTTGTCGTCGTTATCAGAGCGAGAAAAAGTAAATTCCTTTCAGTATTTCAGCTCAAGCAAACGAAAAAAAAAACAAAGAAAACTAAAAAAAAAGAAAACGAGGTAGATTGTAACGAGAAAAATGTCCTTTGTGTGTTTTATTACTATGACTAAGGGAATTTTACGTTGATGCTTCTCCTGTGTGCTCCATTTGCTCTTGTTCGTGCAACGTTTTTTTGTTTTGCTCTGTCGACTTGTTAGCATTCCCACAATAAAAATATGTTTTAAGAATACAAAGGAAGGAATTCATGTTAAAATAGTTCTCTTAAAAAAATAAGCAATATATTATATCCGTTAACTATGTTATTATTTGCCAGTGTAATACACACACACACACAAAAGCTGTTGTAAAAGCATTTGTTGTGTACAATTTTGGTAATAACAGAGCTTTGAGTTAACTATGTCGGCGCGTGGTGGTAATACTTTAGGGAGAAATTTTAAAAATTCGTATAAATTTTTATCACAATAATGGAGATGAGATTTTAACGTTAACCTTTTAAAGTCACTTCTATTGGTAGCAGTTATAAATCAATAAGCTAAAAATTTAATTCCTCGTCACTACAGCAGTCTTATCCCTTTTCAACTAGAAATACAATTCTTGTGCTACAATGTAATTAGTAACTCTAACCCTTAAACTTGTTTGTTCGCACCATCAGCAAAAATTGTGCACAACAACATGTCCCATTCAACCCTTAAACCCTCATTAGGACAAATGTAAGTACTTGTTTGTCCAATATAAAACTCATTAAGTGCTTTATGCTGGTTTAGCAAAATTTTTATTCAAATGTCATCTACTGCTACTCTGCAGCTTATTACATACTCCCCCTCCAACACACACTGCTGGACATCTATAAAATTAGCCGTAGCTATATGTTGGCTGGCCGACGAGTGTCTGTCTATGTGGAGCACATCCCAACAATGTCCTCAAAGGATCAAAACTAAAATTCAATCACTTGTAATTATATACGCTAATCTCAAAAAGGCACTCTCCGTGAACATGCAGCACAGCACAGCATTGCATAGCGTTGGAGGTGAGGTGTAATTTTATTTGATAACGACTTTGTTTGGACTGTCTTCGGCTAGTCCGTATGTATGTGACATTAATTCGGTATCATCATTGTAATATGAGAGTCTAGCGCCTCATTTAGTGTTAGTCACAGCTATTCATGGCTGGCCATAGATGTCAACTTGACCATGTGTTTGCATTGCAAAGGTTCGTTGTAGTTCGCTCAATTTGTAGGGGCGGCCGTCGGTCATTTTGGCATTGTGACGCTGAGACATTCCAAATTGTTTGCCGTAATTATTGGTTTGAGAGTGTGAGCGAGTGTCCTTATCTGGGTGTTTGTGTTGTAAGGGTATGTCAATGCTAGCTAACACTTATGATATTTAGACGTACACAATCGTACAGCTAGCAGACGTCATCAGCATCGTCCAGGCGAAGCTTCAACCTCAGCACAATGTACCATCATGTCAGATGTCAAATCTAATGACCAATTCCCTTGTAATGGGTTCATTCATCTGTTTGATTTGCTGCTGTTGGTCTGCTGTGCAGATAGAGCATTGAAATGGTAAACCAAAAAACCGGATTATTGTGATATGAACGTATATGCAGGTAAACCGCTGGAAAACTTTTAGAAAACTATCAAAAATTTAAAGTAATGCAAAACAGAAATTAAACAATCTTCTTGCTTATTGCTATAGCAAAATTGTTTAGATTGCCTAAGATTAAATAAAACTTAGTAAAAGCTGCTTATTATAATTTCCTGGAACCGGTTTTCTCGAAAATGTCTCTTATCGCAGCACCCTAACAAAGATTAGCAATGAATTTCCACTTTGTCTAGCATCTCTTCTTAATAGTATTTTGTAATTTTATCACAATGTCATTGACATTTGCTAATGGCTGTATTGTATGTAACCTTTTGCTTCAAAAGTTTGCACAAATATTTGCATCACAATGATGTTTTCAAGATTGAAAGTGCTTAGGGTAGGGAGGACATATTGAATCACAACTTGTAGCTGATTATCATAAGAATGACATTTATTTGGATATCATAAGCCATAAGCTATGATGGCGAAAGTTATAAAATATTTTTTTATATTTTATTTAAAAATAGATTTCAAAACTTTTGCGGAGATTCTGAGTTATCTGAAGATGGAATGGTAAGGGAAGCGAATTTAACAGAATTATTTTGATATATATGATATATATATATGCGTTATAAAATGTTTAATAAGTTAAAAAAAAAATAATATGTACTTGGTTAGCACTTGCAATGAGTAGCTCTGAAGGATAATAGAAATTTCCAAAAATATCTATACGGTATATATGGCAGTTGTTGTATAACTTAAACTCCTTGCTACAACCAATGTGTCTAAGGGAGTAGACAACACCAAGGGTGCTTAGTGGGTTGGTTTCACACAGTTTTGTGCAATCACTATAAGGAGTATCCAAGATCGTTCATAGTTGGCAGCGAGTAGTATATAACTAACATTAATAAAGAAAAAAAAATGGAATTTCATCAAAATCGGCAACGGCCACCGTTTATGGCTTATTCAATCCAAATCAATTATTTCGCATAAAATGTTTCCTTTTCAAGTTTTTTGGTTTAAAATGTTCAACTTTTGTAGAATAAACAACAGATTCAGCTTCAACCGCCCACACATCTCAAGTTGTTTTTTTACATAAAATTCTTCCAGTTCTAGAAATTTCGGAGAACATTTACACCTTTCATTTTATTAAAAGAAAATCTTATAGGAAAGTGAGGATACATTATTTGTATATCCTGCACCACGTGCACGCACGGAGAGAAGGATATACATAATCATTATATTTTTCCATTTGTAACGTTCATATGAAGACGTAATAGGTTGACAAAAGGTATATATATATAATCAGCGTCGAATTTATAAAGATGTCCTTCCTGGGCCGGCCGAGCTATGATGGTTACAACAAGCAACTTTCATGCGGGAGATACATGGTTCAGTTCCTGTCTCAGTCATCTTCACTTCACAGTGAGAGCTTCTCAAACAGCTGATGTTTGCATTCATATATAAAGAGCGACATGTAAGTATAAAAATACAAACCGTGTTATCTCACAATAACGCGAGAAGCTTTACCAGCAAAAGGGAAATTTCGTTTTTTTTTTTAGTCCGTCCGCCTGCCTGCCGAGATTACAGCCGTAGTTAAAGAGATATAGGGATGAATTTGATATGCAAGATTTAATCCTCTAGGTTAAGTTTTCAGATGAGCAAGACTGGACAAAAACTATTTCCAGCTCCCATACAAACTCTCCCTTTATGGGGATGACTGTTTGTGTGCTACAGTCGTAGTTTAAGAGCTATCGAGCTGGAATTTGGTATACAAGCTTCTATCCTCTACGCCTCTAGACCAAGATCGGACAAAAACTACAGCTACCCCTTTTAAAAGCTCCCCCTTTTTTGAGGTGTTTGTCTGTCTGTCCCCGCGACGACAGCCGTGGTTCAAGAGAAGTTGAACTGAAATTGGTTTACAAACTTAACTTAACCTAACCGGATGTTAATTTCCAAGATGAGCATGATCGGACAAAATCTACTCACACATACTATACAAACTCCCCCCTTTTTGGTGGTGTTTATTTGTCAGTCTCTGAGATGAAATTTGATATGAAAGCTTCTTTCCTCTAAGATTAAGTTCTAAGATGAGCAACATCGGCCATAAACTACTTCTACTTCCCATACAAACACTCCTATTTTGGGTGTGTCCATTTAGGTGTCCCCCCCGATAACAGTCGTAGCTTAAGATCTATCAAGCTGAAATTTTGGGGTGTCCGTCTGTCTGTCCCCCAGCTACATCCGTAGTTTACTAGCTATCGGGCTGAATGCTTATATCCTTACATTTAAGTTAAGTTTTGAGATGAGCAACATCGGCCATAAACTACTTCCACTTCCCATACAAACTCTCCCATTTTGGGGTGTCCGTTTACGTGTCCCCCGATTACAGTTGTAGTTTAAGAGATATAAAAGTGAAATTTTCTATAAGACATTCTATCCACCATGCGAAGGTTAAGTTAAAGATAAGCAATATCGGTCAAAACTATGTTCACCTCATATACAAACTCCCACTTTTTGTATGTTAAGTTCCAAGATAGGCAAGATCAGACATAAATTATTCACGCCTCCCATTCAAAATCCCCCATTTTGGGACTGTCCGCCTGTCTGTCCTCCCGATTTCAGCCGTAGCTGCTTCAATCCTTAAAGCGGAGGTTAAGTTCTAAGATGAGCAAAATCAGACAAAAACAAGTAAAAAAGTTTCAGTCGGGTAAACCGTCTTATATACATATATACAATAGACTGGCCATAGCGTTATATAGAAAAAATTAAAAATGTGAAATCCAAAAGTTTTCGCACTGAAAAATATGAGGTTGGGGATAAAAATAATTATGCATATTTTTTTTTTTTTTTTTTTTGATTCCGAGTACCTCCGGGTTGAGCCCAAACTTTTATTATATTACCCATTTAGGCTGAAGTGCAGAACATGGGGCGGGAGCCCGATTAAAAACCAAAAATATGCCATTGTCTTCATCTTGGCCCCCAAACATCGGAATGGTAGGTCAAAGTTGGCGCTCAGGCCCATGGGGCCCGGGGGGTCAAAAAAGGGGCCCCTTTCGGTTCTATGATGACCCCCAGGTGCGGGTACTCAAGTGAAAGATATTTTCGAGACGAATCCAACGATGTTATTTTTAGGTTCCTACGGGTCTCCTGGACCGAGTTAGAGCCATTTCCGGGATATACCAAGAAAAAAAAATTATTTTTAACTAAATTTAAAAAATTTTAAAAAAATTTTTACGTGCGGCGCTACTAAACCCAACATAGGTGTACCGTCATTTCGCCCAATGTCATTTCGCCCAAAAACAACCATGACATATCGCCCAAAACATGTCATTTCGACCAAAAACCTAACTACAAAATGACATATCGCCCAAATGCTATGACATAAGACCCAACTCAATTTTTTTGGGCGAAATGTCAGACTTATGACGACGGCACGCGCTGCTGCATACGTCGCAGTCAGTCTTGTACTCTTGCCCCCGCCTTAGGGGGGCGTGCCCCCAACCGCATTCGTGTTTTAATAATGCCAGAGAAAGAGAGAGAGTAGCGAGTCTGACTACGACGTATGCGGCGAGGGCGTGCCCCCCACCGAGAGAGAGAGTACAAGACTGACTGCGACGTATGCAGCAGGGCGTGCCGTCGTCATGAGTCTGACATTTCGCCCAAAAAAATTGAGTTGGGTCTTCTGTCATAGCATTTGGGCGATATGTCATGTTGTAGTTAGGTTTGTGGTCGAAATGACATGTTTTGGGCGATATGTCATGGTTGTTTTTGGGCGAAATGACATTGGGCGAAATGACGGTACACCTATGTTGGGTTTAGTAGCGCCGCACGCAAAATTTTTTTTAAAATTTTTTAAATTTAGTTAAAAATAATTTTTTTTTCTTGGTATATCCCGGAAATGGCTCTAACTCGGTCCAGGAGACCCGTAGGTCTCCGTTGGATTCGTCTCGAAAATATCTTTCACTTGAGTACCCGCACCTGGGGGGTCATCATAGAACCGAAAGGGGCCCCTTTTTTGACCCCCCCGGGCCCCATGGGCCTGAGCGCCAACTTTGACCTACCATTCCGATGTTTGGGGGCCAAGATGAAGACAATGGCATATTTTTGGCTTTTAATCGGGCTCCCGCCCCATATTCTGCACTTCAGCCTAAATGGGTAATGTAATAAAAGTTTGGGCTCAACCCGGAGGTACTCGGAAACAAAAAAAAAAAAAATATGCATAATTATTTTTATCCCCAACCTCATATTTTTCAGTGCGAAAAATTTAACTTTTGAAAAAAATTTCCACTATGGCCACTCTAATATACACTCACCCAAACTTGATGACCCCCAGGTGCGGGTACTCAAGTGAAAGATATTTTCGAGACGAATCCAACGATGTTATTTTTAGGTTCCTACGGGTCTCCTGGACCGAGTTAGAGCCATTTCCGGGATATACCAAGAAAAAAAAATTATTTTTAACTAAATTTAAAAAATTTTAAAAAAATTTTTACGTGCGGCGCTACTAAACCCAACATAGGTGTACCGTCATTTCGCCCAATGTCATTTCGCCCAAAAACAACCATGACATATCGCCCAAAACATGTCATTTCGACCAAAAACCTAACTACAAAATGACATATCGCCCAAATGCTATGACATAAGACCCAACTCAATTTTTTTGGGCGAAATGTCAGACTTATGACGACGGCACGCGCTGCTGCATACGTCGCAGTCAGTCTTGTACTCTTGCCCCCGCCTTAGGGGGGCGTGCCCCCAACCGCATTCGTGTTTTAATAATGCCAGAGAAAGAGAGAGAGTAGCGAGTCTGACTACGACGTATGCGGCGAGGGCGTGCCCCCCACCGAGAGAGAGAGTACAAGACTGACTGCGACGTATGCAGCAGGGCGTGCCGTCGTCATGAGTCTGACATTTCGCCCAAAAAAATTGAGTTGGGTCTTCTGTCATAGCATTTGGGCGATATGTCATGTTGTAGTTAGGTTTGTGGTCGAAATGACATGTTTTGGGCGATATGTCATGGTTGTTTTTGGGCGAAATGACATTGGGCGAAATGACGGTACACCTATGTTGGGTTTAGTAGCGCCGCACGCAAAATTTTTTTTAAAATTTTTTAAATTTAGTTAAAAATAATTTTTTTTTCTTGGTATATCCCGGAAATGGCTCTAACTCGGTCCAGGAGACCCGTAGGTCTCCGTTGGATTCGTCTCGAAAATATCTTTCACTTGAGTACCCGCACCTGGGGGGTCATCATAGAACCGAAAGGGGCCCCTTTTTTGACCCCCCCGGGCCCCATGGGCCTGAGCGCCAACTTTGACCTACCATTCCGATGTTTGGGGGCCAAGATGAAGACAATGGCATATTTTTGGCTTTTAATCGGGCTCCCGCCCCATATTCTGCACTTCAGCCTAAATGGGTAATGTAATAAAAGTTTGGGCTCAACCCGGAGGTACTCGGAAACAAAAAAAAAAAAAATATGCATAATTATTTTTATCCCCAACCTCATATTTTTCAGTGCGAAAAATTTAACTTTTGAAAAAAATTTCCACTATGGCCACTCTAATATACACTCACCCAAACTTTATTTTGTTATAGCTTAACAAAATTCAGATATTGAACACGTTCGCTTTGAGTGTTTTGATATCATTACTCGATTTCTCAAGTGGGCGAAATAGTACATTTGTGTGGGAGGTACCAGAAGGGCCATGGCCATGTAGCCCATACGCAATTTCATAACTAATTTTGGGAAAATATTAACCCGTGAAAAGTTTCAAAACAATTGCTTACGTTTTTTTTTTTCGACTAAAAAAATCATGAATCGAATTTGGTTCAAAGAACCCTAAGGTCTAAAGTTAATCCTTCTACAGATGTGTTACAGCTTTGGGTCGTATCAAATTATATACATCCACGTATCCGTAGGGCGAGGGTATAATTACACTCACTTTCCATTCAAACCGTCCCGTTTTGATGTTCAAAAACTAGAATGGATGTGGGTCCCTTGTGCCCTGTCATATATTTGGAGGAATGTTTCGTTGGGGTATTTTTCCTTAATTGTTTGGGAAAATTTTCGTGCCTGAGTTTTGGTTCAGTTTTAATTTTTTTCGACCAATTTTGGGCATATTTCATAGAGCCCATGCGAAGGGGCTTGTTTTCCCCGTTGACAAATCATGATAGCACACTAAGTCGTCCAATATCATTAGCGGACAGATCATCTGAGATCCTAAATAAATATGAATTCAGTATTGACAAACGTCTGTCCGCCAGGGCAGGGTAAGATAAGGTGTTTTATTGACTCGCCATCCTTTTCATCCCCACAGCTTCTGCAGAAATCACTAGTCAATAGCGACAGCATTGTGTGAGAACGCTTTAAGTCTATACGAAGCCTCATCTGTCTGGATTGAACACAATCTCGGACTACTTAAAAAAAAATTAATTTCCCTTTGCACCCCATGAATGAGGTATGGGATAGCTTCTCGCGTTGTTGTAAATTAACACGCTTTCTATTTTTAGATTCACAACTAACGGCACCTACTTGTTTATCTACGAATGCGAACGTCACTGTTTGAGAAGCTCTGGCTAGACACGCCGATTGACTCGACACTTAATACTGCGAAGTTGCTGTCAACAACATTCGAGGGGTGCCGACAATGAAAGAACAATTTTTTTTAAGATGACTGGAGCCAGGTTTGAACCTGCGATCTCCGGCATGGTAGTCGCGTGTTCTAAACACTATGCCACGGCCGGACTCGGACTACAGTTTCCTAATAAATATGCTCTATAACGCAGGAGAAGATTGCAAGTGGCTGAGTAATCTGCAGCATCCACGGGCTAAGGTTAAGTTCAGGAAATCAGATTTCACTCGACTGCTTGACTGTCGAACATATGTTAATCCCCACTGTGTTGTTGCTTTGTTGCTTGATATACATTACTCTGTATATAGCCCTAGACGTTTCAAGTAAATCCCGAAACTTACTTGATAATTTAATTCTGCGACTATTGCGACAGCCTTCTTAGTCTTACTGCTGTAGCTGTGTCAGTTTTTATACTTATAATCTCTATGGATGTCAAATGCAAGATTGCAATTAGTTCTGTGCCACGCATCCTATAGACTCGCGAGGCCGGCAATATTAATTTTTTTCACACATACACGATCGTCAATTCACACGTAGTCGAAAGTTTTGTTTGATTCAAACAAGTAAGTCTCTGCTTGAGTATTATGAAAGCTACACCACACACGATTGTTTCTCATTTAACACGAAAACGGACACAACAAACAGGCAGATAAACAATGTTCAAAGTTTGTTGGGAGAGCAAAACTTTTTAACCGTGTATAATTCGAGACTTTTACCACCATAACTTCCCCATTGGCCTCTTGCATGCTTACAGTGCACTGTGGCCTTTAAATTAGGTTTATTGGCCAATATTACGCTGAAATATACATAGCCCGCGATAATCATTGCAATACCCCCAAGGAGATAGGTTCCACGGACGAGATATTCTCCTGGTGAACAGAACCAGTGCGGTATTGTTTGAATTTACTTAGCCATAGTGAGAAGGGTTGACCGAAGAATGTCTCTGAGTGTATTTGAAAACAAGTGTCAACCTCCCCTAGGAAAAACAGAATACTGTTCAAAGCGAAGTTTCGAAGTAGGAGGATATAACACCACCTAGGTGTTTACCCGTACTGACAACTCAATTTAAATCTGACGACCCTTATAAGGCTCTAAGACAGAAATCCGATCCTCTCAGGTTTGATAGTGCCATGACTATCGAAACGGGTGTTACATTACTAAACGTTATTTTATATCTAGAAAAGCTAACTCTATAGTATACCGTTTGACGGCGATTGTACCTACAGTGGTTCGATTCCCTTCTTCAGTCATATACATGTCTATTAAAAGCTTCTCAAACAGTGACGTTCGCATTTGTCGATAAACAAGTAAGTGCCGTTAGTTGTGAATCTAAAGTAGAAATCGCGTTAATTCACAAGAACGCGAGAAGCTATTTCATACCTCATTCATGGGGGTGTAAAGAGAAATGCTGTTTTTTTAAGTGTAATTGGCTATTTAATCGGTGCGCTCTCGCTTACAAAGTAAGCGACGATATCAGTAAGTTCCATTTCAGTTGCAATTACGTTATAAGTGGAGTTTTAAGCGAGCTTGATAACACGCTTAATTACGAAGTAAGTGTGGGTATCAGTAGGTGCCATTTCAATGGAAGTTATAATGAGTGAAGTGACACACGCGTGTCATTCTAAGTACTTAGATCACTCGCTTACAATGTCATGGATTACTAAATAGGTACATCGTTTCATTAAACGCTGGGTTTCTATTAACCACAGGCTGCTTTTGGTATTTTCGGTGCCGTTTTATACAATAACAGACGCTTAGGCTTAAAGTTGCGTTCATGTGGGTGGTTAGTCACAGACATCTAAATGGTCATCGCCCCCCTTGATGTTGTCGACAAAAACTTCTGAGTAGTCAAGACAGTAAAAACAGCTAAGGTGTGGATTTGTCGTTAAACTGTGTGTTCCGTTGTGTGAGTCTTAAAATGGAAACGTGTTACCCATCTAAATGTGAGAAGCTCTCCCTCTCATTCATGAGAAATCAAAGAAACATAAATTACTGCATACATTCTAAAACTGCCAGTTTAGCTTAGTATTACTAAGTTTATTTCAATTGTTTTCGTATATTACCCTTTGTGTACTCAGGATACACTTTTTATTTCTGCTACAATTTCAAATTAATACCCATATTTCTGTCTTCAAAAAACAATTAGATTTAGTATATACCAAATTTGTCGTTATTTGACATATCGACAAATATTTTGTAATACATCCAATTTGGAGTCACACTTCCCTGCAGCTTTATGGCAAACATACAGCCATCTTCTTTAGAACATCTACTGTTTTACAACGCCAACAAACGTATTTCATTCACAATTTTCTTATGTAATTGTAAAACACTTTCCTATCCCAAATCAACACATCCTAAATGAATTTATTTTTAATTGAGTCCTTTGAAAATTAAATAAAGCTCCATTTTAAGGAAGTCTGCTGAAAATTCCTTTAGACACTGACCGAATCGGTCTGACTGTCTGTCTGTCTGTCCGTCCTTAGTACGAGCACTTTATGTGGCGGCCATTATCTCTGACCATTCATCCGTCCATTGGCCTTTCGAAACAATTTAAATTTGAAAAGTAATTTAATTTCATTTAGAAAAGGCCATTAATTTTCATTTTTGCCATCACAAAATTTATATTTATGGACCAATATTCTCATCTATCTAATATAGAGAACTTAATGGAAGATAAAGCAAAAACAACACCCTACAAAAAATGGTTCATTTTTTACAAATTATTGAAGGGAAACTTGTCTGGAGTTATAGGAATAAAAAAACAAGTGGCATGAAAAAGATGTTGTTGCTGCTGTTGGTAATGTTCATATTCATGCTGTTGGTAGAGAGTAAACGAAGAATAGTTGAATTTTCCAACCTTCACCTTTCTATCCATTTGCATTTAATTTTGTTTTTTGTTTGCTCACAAAATATGAATATTTGTGTATCCGGACTGTTTTTCTTAAAACTTTGTGCAGCAATAAATATAATTTGGAAAAAGGAACTTTCGATAGGGTTGTTTGAATATCAATATTAACACTGAATTTAGTTTCACTTTATTCATTTTCACTTATTACATCCTTTGAAGGATATAACGACAAATCTGAACCTAGACTTTTTTAAAAGCTTTAATTAATATATAATATGTTTTTGTCAAACAACGGAATCACATTTTTTTCATATATACTTTAGTTACAAAATATGAATATCTTTAGAATGAATGTCCAAGATTGTGGTGTCCCTTATGAAAACCCCTTTATTTTCTTCAAACCGTCTGCAAAGTTTGTGAGCAAATATGGAGAAGAGGTTTGTGGTTTATTGCTTTGCCATTTCAGAAGCACTCTAGTATAATTCAATAATCCATAAATCACAAAATGCAAATTCATTTTAAGCAAAATAAATTATATGTTTTTCTTGTTTTTGTTTCACTTTCGTTGGTGTGGTAAATTTTAACAATTATAAACGAAAGAAAGGTAATGAAATCGTTTAGCTTATCATAATATATAGGAAAAATGTTGAATATTGCGGCATGACTTGGAAACCAATAATAAATTACAGTTAAAGCATTAATTATGAATATTATATTAAAAATATTTATGTTTAATTAGGAAAATGTATTATCTTATAAGTCTGCATAAGTATTCTTATTCCTTTCGAAATAATGAATTAACAAAAATCGCATTAATTTTATCGTACCATGTTTGATGGCAAAGTCTTATATACTTACTTACTTAAGTGGCAAATTACAACTAACGAACTTGGTTCATAAATTTGAGGCCTTAAGAAATAAAGAATTCCACACGCTTCGGTCGTCTGCGTATGTTCTCTAGTTAGTCATACCAGATGATGGCACGTCGCCTACCACTTGTTCCTTCCAACGGAGTTTGGGTCTCCCTGCTCTGCGCCGTCCGTTAGGTTCGCCTTCAAACATCTTTCTCGCTGGAGCATTTACATCCATCCTGGCAACATGTCCCAACCATCGAAGTCGTTGGATTCTGACTCTTTTAGCTACGTCGATGTCATGGTAAAGCTCATACAGCTCATGATTCATCCGATGGCGAAACTCGCCGTCGACACAGAAAGGCCCATAAATTTTTCAAAGTACTTTTCTCTCGAATACTCCCAGGTTTTGTATGTTCGTTGTAGTAAGCACCCACAATTCGGCAGCATACAACAAAACGGGTAAAATTAACACCTGGTATAGCTGTTTCTTCGTATCTCGAGATAAGGTGGTGTTTCTAAAGTGCTGCCGAAGTCCGTAAAAACATCTATTGGCTAGCACAATTGTCCGCTTAATTTCTTGGCTGACATTATTTGTCTTGTTGACGGAAGATCCGAGGTAGGTAAAATCATCTACTAGCTCAAAACAATAATTTTCAACGTTGACGCTGCGTCCCCATCGAGAGGACTCATTGTTTGTCGAAATCATTGTTTTGTCCTCGTTGACCGCTAAACACATTTTTGCTGACTCTTTTTCTAGCCATGAGAAAACTGCAGTAACATCCCGCAGATTTCGGCCAATGATGTCTATGTCATCGGCATAGGCTAGTGGCATATGGATCTTGTGGAATATGATGCCAGACATGTTGACACCTTCTCCATACCTATATTAAACTAGTGGGCCCGGCAACGCTTCCTCTAATGCATATTATTTTAAAAAAATGGGCGTAAAAGTGGGTGTGGTCGAAAAAAAGTACCCTATAAGTCATGCCAGAGTCCCAGTTAAGTGCAGTAAAAATTTCAGGAAGATCGGTCCAGAGGTTTGGTCTCCTATAAGGTACAAACAAACAAATAAACAAACAAATATTCCATTTTATATATATAAAGATTGTGTACAGGACAGGCTATCGCCCTGCCTGAGACCTCTTTCTGTGTTGAATGGCTCAGAGTGATCCTTACCAATCTTAACCGAGGATTTGGTGTTTTTAAATTAGCTTTGCAGGAATACCAAACTCAGAAATGGCCTCATATAGCTCATTCCTTTCGGAGAGTCGAAGGCAGCTATGTAGTCGACAAAGAGGTGGTAGTTGTCGATCTGCTTTTCTTGAGTTTTTTCCAGGATTTGTTGTAGAGTGAATATTTGATCTTTCGTAGATTTACAAGGTCTAAAGCCGCACTGATATGGTTCAATTAGTTTTTCTACAATTGGATTTAGGTGATCACACAATAAGCTCGAAAGGACCTTGTACGCAATTGGTAAAAGGCTTATTCCACGGTATTCTTACATTCACTACTTGTATATGGAACATAACAGACTGAGACTTCAATCCCCGGGCATGCTCTCCTCTAGCCAGATGTTCTCCATGAGCTGATGCATGCTCCTAATCGGCTCCTTCCCGGCAGCTTTAAACAATTCAGCAGGAAGCAGCTTTGTTGCGTTTAAGATGGGAGATGGCCATACGTATCTCGCTCTGGCTTGGAGGTGGACAGTTAATACCATCGTCATGAATTGAAGCGGGGTCTTCTGCAGTGGTGTCCGCATGCAATAAATGTCTGAAATGATTTCTCCATATTTTCAGAACATTATCGCTGGCCTTGCAGGAGGGCAACCCTGTTCCACGCATTCTCGCCTTAACTCTCTTGTAGAATTTTCGGACTTCCCCTCCACTTTGGAGCAACCCTGTGCACTCTTCTTCTCTTCTCCAGCTCCTTCTATATCCGTCTAAAAAGACGAGTTGTCTCTCGTCTCTTCTCTCTGTGCCGTTCACGAACAGCTCGCGTTGCCATTGTCTGCAGTTTTGCTCTGTATCCAGCATCCGTCTCTCTCGTGGCATTGCGACAGTCATCATCGTACCATGCATTTTCTTGAGACGGCTTTGAGTACCCAAGTGCGATTCCCTCAGTCCGTTCTATGGAGTCGGCTATATATTGCCACTGCTAGGTTCTATTATCAGGGGTTGGGGCATTCCGCAGCAGTTGAGTTAGGTGGTTGGAGTAGGCATCCGCTACCTCTGTGGTCCGCAGTTTTCCGATGTCCAGCTTTCGTTGTGCCTGGTTACGTACGTTTTTCGCCAAGCTTAGCCTTGTGAGTACCTTAACTGCGGTAAGGAAATGATCAGGGCCAATGTTCGCACTCCTGATCACTCGTACGTCCAGAACACTCGATGCATGCCTTCCATCGACTACCACGTGATCAATCTGATTCCTTGTCAATTTATCTGGAGATAACCATGTTGCCTTATGAATATTTTTATGTTCAAATCTAGTGCTGCTAACATCCATTTTTCTTGCCGCAGAGAAATCAATCAGTCTGATGCCATTGTTCGACGTTTCGGTGTGCAGACTGAATTTTCCGATGGTAGGTTCAAATGCGGTCTCCCTGCCTATTTAATCATTAAAATCGCCTTGTGCAATTTTTTTTTTCATGGCTTGGGCTACGGTCATATACATTTTCTATTCTCTCGTACAACTCGTCTTTGTCCTCATCGCTTCTCTCTTCTGTCGGAGCATGGGCACATATAAGTGTTTGTGGAAAAACAAACAAACAGGTAGTCCCCTCCTGCGTCACCCATCGAGTTTTTGGCCCAAGACTTTTCGAGTAGAGTTCCATTAAAATAACATTACACTACTGTCCAAAAATGTAAAAAATTTAGACTTTTTTTAGTATGAACATAATCTTCAATATATTTCAACTTTTCGAAAAAAATACAAAATAAGAAAAGAAAACGTGCGTCCGCAACGAAAGGAAATACCCATATTTAAGGAGAGTGGCTTATTAGGCCACCGCGCCCGATCCCAGTTTCTTCGGGCTGACAAAGTCACTAATAGTGCCGTTGTGTTGAGTGTTTCAATAACATATGTTACCTATCCTTAATACGGTATTACCATACCATTGAGGTTGCTCAACATTGCGCTATCTGACATTAGCTAAACCTTTAAACCTTCGTATTATTTAAAATTATTTTTAGTTTTTGCATTTTTATATTTATCTCACTACTATATGATAAAATGCTCGTTCCATAACCGTACTAGACAGATCAAATTCAAAACTATATTGAATCCCATCTCTAAAATTTTTAGACTTTTCCCTCAATTTTCACATCTTTCACCATTGCGGATTGTAAATGTTAATGTTAATTTTTTAAGAAGCACTTTCTATATAAACTTTTGTATTTGTCTTTAGCTCTCCTTCCGAGTACCCACTGTAAAAAAGAATCTCATTTTTAATTTTCTAAATACTTCCCTCCACGTAGCACATAGATAACCTTTAAACAAATATGTAGTCAACTTTAATGACAGCTACGCTTGCTGTTCCTTTGAAAATACGAACTTGATAGATAAGCGTCTACTAGTTCGACACTCTTACTTCAAATGTGACCCCAAAGTCTCATCATTGCTGTGAGTACATCTACGCAATATTATTTTCTTAATGGAATTTTCATATTAAATATAATTTTTAAGTAGATTTTTCTACGACAAAAACTTAAGGTTGCAACTTAAGTACATCTCCGGTGACTTAACCGACAAACAATGGCTGGAAAACGACACGAATGTGGCTGCGACAATTTAGCGAAATTGTGCAATTTCAATTACAAATACATGTCGCATTTAGCACGTAGCACAACAGCGGCTTCTACACCAATTCCTTTTCAGCCCAACTCTCATCTCTGGTCCTACCCTAGGCACCACTCAGTTCGCACTCGCTGCAGGTTAGAATGCCAAAAATCTGTTATGAAAATTTCTATAGCAAATAAAGAGATTTTTCGTTGTGTATCTAGGAAATTATGTATATAGTACGAGTGTGGGCTTTGCAAAACTAAGCTGAGTAAAAAAAAACGTGCGTGTGTGTGCGTGGTGTAAGGAAAGGATCATGTACATGTGTGTGGGTAACAACAGTTAGTTGCCTCACACACACACAACATCGTTCATGGCTATAACTATTTATTGCCTTATTATGATACCAAAGGATATCTTGTGGCACAAACTGTTGTATGTAACACCGTTCATGTGTGAGAAGAACTACAACAATGTGTGTGTGTGTGCGTTTATATAAAGTGAAAGAGCGTATGCACACGCGTGTCTATGTTGGTGTTGAATTGTGTAAGAAAAACACATTCTTTGTAAATCTCATCACGTTTTTTAGCACTTAATATAAATAAACTTGACTCGTATTTCTTGTTCAGTATACTGACATTCTCACACACAGAGGCACACATACAAATGTGAGCATGAGAGTGGATGTAATTACATGCATACATATATCGTTGTGTTTAAATGTGCATACAAAAGGGGACGACACAGTGGAATAGAATAAAATAAACTTAATTGAAAACATTTTAAAAATATTAAAAGTATTTAATATATTGATAACATTAAAAGTATTTAAAGTACTAAAAATATTTGAATTATTAAAAATATTAATAAACTCAACAATATTAAAAATATTAAAAATATTAAAAATATTAAAATTTTTAAAAATATCAAAAATATTAAAAATATTGAAAATATAAAAATATTAAAAATATTAAATTTTTAAAAATATAAAAAATATTAAAAGTATTAAAAGTATTTAATATATTGATAACATTAAAAGTATTTAAAATATCAATAATATTAAAAATACTAAAAATATTAAAAATATTAAAAATATGAAAAATATTAAAAATATTAAAAATATGAAAAATATTAAAAATATGAAAAATATTAAAGGTAATTAAAATAATAAAAATATTAAACATATTTAAAATATCAAAAATATTAAATACAATATTAAAAAAATAAAGAATTGAAATTAAAGTTAAGAATACAGAACTATTACAAATTTATATATATATATAGAAAATTTTGGGAAAATCTTCCGGAAAAGTCGGTAAATTGGAAAAATCGAAAATTGCCTTTTTGTAAGGAATTTTGTGTGCAATTGTTACAGAATGGCTTTTCGAATAGAAAAATGGAAAATTTTTGTTGGAAATGCGGAAAATTCCGGAAAAATTCAATAAGTTTGAATTTGTTTTTTCGACGAAATTCTGCATTTTATGGTATGATTTAATAAATTTGGACGATGGAACTGTGAAAAATTTCGGATAATTATTTTAAAATGATTTTTCGAATTGAAAAATAGAAAAATTTTAGGTGGAAAACTCGGAAAATTCCGGAAAAACTTGGATTTTTCTACAAAATTTTGCATTGTATCGCTTGATGTGATAAAAATCGATAATTGAATTTGTTTTTAAAATTTTGTGTGCAATTGTTCCGTAGTGGCTTTACAAATGGAAAAATAGAAAATTTGTCGAAAATTACGGAAAAAGGCCAACAAATTTATTTTTTTTTAGACGAAATTTTGAATTTTATTTTTATTTTTTTTTAATGTTGGACGATGTTATTCTGTAATATTTCGGATAATAGAAAAATTCTTGGTGGAAAACTCGAAATATTCAGTAGAAACACGAAAAATTTAGATTTTTCGACGAAATTTTGCACTGTATCGCTTGATTTGGAAAATTCGTTATGATGCTTGGAAAATTTGGGATTATTATGTTAAAAGATTAAACACGAAATGATCGAACAATTTCAAAATCGTCTGCATGAGAAAAACGCATTGGTCCGATTGTTCAAAACCGCATTGAATACAATGCATTCCGATGACCACAAAATCATTATCAGAGCAGACAAACGACCCTCTGGTTGCCTTCAATTCAATGCTCCCACTATAAATGAAGACGCAGTGGTGATTGTTGGGAAGAATGTGGAATCACCCGATATTGTTCTCAAGCGTCGGGATAGTAGACAACTGAGGCATGACTCAGCGGTCATATGATGCACTTCAATACCCGTTGATGTTTTGTCCTGGAGAGGATGGCTATCACATCACTTCTCTTTCATTCTCCATTTAAGTTCGAATTTCAATCTTGAAATTATCTTCTGATCGAAGACATGTGAGTGCTCATGTGCGGCAGTCTACTGTCGAAATTGGAGTACCAGCGTCAAATCGTTCGATGCACGATGCATTCAATCGCGAATCGCAACGAGATGAAGCATTGATCGAGATAAGCTGACTGAAAGAGTCCGAAAAGATTTGCCGCCATTGAATGCCGAGTAAACGAACATGTAAGATTCACTGATGGAGGTTGTTGACGGTGGAACGGGAGGCGTTTACTTTATCGATGCTCCCCCAGGCAAGACATTCGTCATTTCATTGATTCTGGCAACATTTTGTCAAGATCGCAAATTCCGTTAGCTGTTGCATCCGCTGGTATTTCTGCCACATTGTTGAAACGCGGTCGACCTGCACTTGCCGCTTTGAAGCTGCTGATGAATCTTCCCACGGTTGACAAGCCAATTGTTGCGAGAATGCAAAATCATCATTTGGGATGAAGGGTCATTCGAGATGATTTGGTGTGGCTTTGGTATTTTCGTCAAACGCTTCCCGTCATTCCAAATTCTACTGCTGCTTATGAAATTAACGCATGCCTGAAATCGTCATCTTTGTGTTACTGAATTTTTAAGACAGCTACTGGCACTTGGTAATGGCCAAATTCCTGTTGATGTTTCAACTGGATTGATGACGTTCCCGGCAAATTTTTTCGAGTTTACATCGTCAAAGGAGGAACTCATCACCAAAGTTTTCCCCGTCATTGCAAAAAATTATAAAAATCTAGATTGGATAAGTGAACGGGCCATACTAGCAGCGAAGAATAAGGTCGTCGATAGCTTGAATGTTATATTCAAAGTCGAATCGATGGATAACTGCTTTCATAAAAATCCGTTGAGATTGTGACCAACGAGATTGATCTCGACCAACAATCCAACAAAATTTTTGAATTTGTTTAGATGTGTCAGGAACTCCGCCGCATAATTTACAGCTAACGGTAAATCGCAAAAACCCCTCAATGAAAGTTTGGAGGATCAATCTCGAATTTCCCTGCTTTTCACGAGATCTGCCGTACCATGTCTGTTCGCGTATTGGCAAACCGTCTTCATTGTTTGTTTTTACGCCGGAAAAAAAATCAAAAAACATTGTTAATCAGATCGCTATTCACCGCTCTTCACTAATTTCGATGTAATTCATATAAATCACATTAACTTTAACTAACTGTGCTTTACTATACCTCTGGAGCTTATATGAATTCGTTACCTTAGGAGCGAGACGAAGTTTGGCGGGTCCGAAGTTGTATGGCAGAACAACGTTTGCCGGGTCAGCTAGTTGTTTATATATACTTAATTTTTTTTTTTAAATACCCTTCTTATCTTGCTTAACATATTATAGACACTAATAATTTCCCCTCTTTCTTATTTTTCAGATCCGAACAACTGCCTTTCTAAAGCTGTCTAGGTAAGTCTACTTAAATCGCAACAAATATTATTATAACTCCAATTTTGCGCCACTGTGCGCTCACTTGCTTATTCCTCTCATATGCCATAAAAGACTTAGGGAAATCATAAAAACCATACAACTGAACCAACTACAAAAAAAGCAACAACACAATAAAGCTTAAATACTCTCAACTTAATCTATGAATTTTAAATTTGCCAGTATTCATTTACAAACAAACAAAGTTGCTTAAGCGATATAAATATTCTCAATTTGTAGCTTTTTTGTGTGTTTGAAATTAATTTGATGTTTGTATTATTCATTTACCATAAAGTTAAATGGAATTTTGAACTTTGCTTTTAACCTCAGAGAGCCACGGAGAAATGTCTTTTGTGAAGCACAGCACAACTCTTGCACAAAGCAATCGTCAAACTTTAAGCTTTTGAATAATCATCTAAATATTAACATAAACCAAGGCGAGGAGTAAACATTTGGATTCCCACAGCTCTGCGCTGGTCAACCACTTAGGGTGTGCGTCAACATTGCAAATGACCCTTTCATTAATTGTTATTGACTGTATAACCTAAACAGTGTATGGCGTCGGCGTTTGCGTTAATCCTTCAGTGACAAAAGTTAAATTTATGGCTGTGTTGTTTGTTGAAGGACATGTCAGTCAGGGGACTTAACTATTTGGGAAATTTAATTAAATGCGGATAATTAAAACTCATTTGAATATCATTGATGGCATTCATATGCTGATTTCGTTTCTTTTAATAGCTTCTATGGGAGTAGCTACATCAACGTCATGAATGGTAGGAGCTAGGAAATTAGCTCGCTAACAAAATAAGGTTAACATTTTTCTCAAACTCAGTAGGATAAGAATAAAATCCAATTACGAAATAAAATCAATACCAATAAACTAGAGAGATAATAGACAAACTTCCCCATGTATTTAATTGCTTAGAAAAGTACAAACACTTTTGGATGCCACTCAATGAGGCATTCCATTTTTGCATACCATTTTTTCATAGGTTTTAGATTTTGGTGTGGGGCCCATTTCTTCATCATTAATGCAAATATCACGTTTTTTGAGTTATGCCGATCTTCTCGCAAATGAGCGATATTGCACATGATCACAGTATGAGGAAAAACCGCTCTCAGGGAGGTTCTTGTACGATGAAGAATGTCGCGTATTGTCTGAGGAAAAACACGTCACATAAAAACCAAAACTGCAGCCAATAGTAACGCGTTCTGTGAGGGAACGATATAAGGCGAAGTTGAGAGAGACAAAACGATTCTTCAAGAATAAAAAGCATCTATGCAAAGAAATTAGAGCATATATATTAAAATGTACTGAATAGAGGAGAAACCCGATCGTTATACAAAACTGTAAAAAGCACTGGTGATATAGGTGTCTTTGGCCATGTCGTGTAGGACGTTACTGCGGTCTTTTCAAGCATTCATAAGCAACCGGCACAAGTGTAAAATGCAAAGGTTTTGCAACAGGAACCACCACCTTTAAGGAGAGTCATGGAAATCTGTTCACGGACACGCAGAGTGTGCTGCAAATATAGAGCGATCATCTGTGTACTTTGATCGTTTGGAAAGACAGCACAAGTGAGAAAATCACGACATTCATCGATGACGGAGTTTAATGTTCACAACCGAGACAAAAAGAGGACAGTACGCTTATTGCAGGAATAAAAAACCAATAATGCTGCGGGTGGCAATGGACAGCCGGCAGAGCTTTTTAATGTCGTAGATGCACCATCTTATAAACCCGACTTGACTTAAGGACTGTATTCCTGAGTGTTCTACGTATGTTCTGTGCTTTAGGTAGGCGATCCAAGGGTGAGCACCAACTATCGAGGGAGTAGCCTTTAAGCAATCCCATACTATGTCGAATGATTTATGTGAAAGACAGCTCATATTAACGAACCTGATTAGACCTTACCACCTGACAAACCAATGACCGTTGAGATATTCCTACTACGACAAATCCTTAAGAAGACCCAAGAAATTTACTTACCGACACTTACCATTCCTTTATCGACTATTAGATGACATGGCTAAGTTGAGTATGCATGCTAGGCTGATAAGACATTGCGAGATGAAACTGATTTAGACGAAGTCTTCAGTAAACACAGCAAACAACTGATAGAGCCATTTTCTACCCAGGGGCTTCAGACATATTGCGATAGTCAGTCATGCGATCTGTTTAGCTTCCTAATATTATGCAGTAAACACGACTGGTACTATCTTTATTAAAAGTCACATGCTGCTCGCTTACGCCGGTGATATAGATTCCTTTGGCCGAGTACTGTGGAATGTTACTGCGGCCTTTTCAAGCATTGAGAAGAAGTCGGAAAATGTGGGTCTGGTGATAAATGAGAACTTAATCAAGTTATTAGTTTTAACGAACTATGAGTCTATTCCGTTGGAACACTGCATTAGCATTAACAACTATAACTTTGGTGTTATTGAAGTAATAATTTTAGAAAGTATTAATGTCAACCTTAAAACCAAGAGACGTGTATTGATAGGTAACCGCTGCGCAGTGGTCGTCCCCATTGGCCATAATTAAAAAAATAAGGACAAAATTCTGGAATACTGTGGCAACACTGTCTCACAATTGATTGCTCTTTCAAATTTCTTTTGTTTTTGCTTTATTTCCCCTGCCAAAAGGCAGACTATGAAAATAATTTTGTTTCGCAACGTGAGTAACTTTCAAGTGAAGGTTCAAAATAAAACGTAAAAATCTCTTTAAAAGAGATTGCTTAACAATGGAAGAATTAAATATTGTAAAGAAAGTTTTTAACTATTATTTAAAAGAATTAAAAGTCCTTGAATCCTTTGTCCGACAGTGACCAAACTGTAGATTTAGTCATAGATTGATGAAATTAATGGATATACTGACTTTGGTATGCCTACTATGAAATTTATATTTTCAGGATCTAAGAGAGGTCCTTGAATCTTTTGTCTCATTGACAAAATTTGAGATTTAGTCATAGATTGATCCAATCAATGGATAAGCCAACTTTGGTATGCTTACTATGAAATTTATATTTTCAGGATCTAAGAGAGGTCCTTGAATCCTTTGTCCGACATTGACCAAATTTCAGATTTAGTCATAAATTAATGGAATCAATGGATATGACGGCTTTGGTTTGCCTGCTATTAAATTAAAGTTTTCAGAATCTTGCATCCTTTCCAGATTTTAACCAAATTTTAGAAATTGGTGTCATTAAAAGAGACTGTGAGATGTGCCAAATATTATCCATCTATGAAAACTCCTTCTATTTTTGGCCGCTCTTTGTATGAAACGGCAATTACTGTGCACTGGAAGTATGCGCTAAGCAAGCAATTTATAAGTGTACGACTGTAAACCGCACTTTTTGAATACCTGTGAATTACTGGCATTATTAAGGAATAAAATGAACTCAAATGCTAACATTGGAAATATTTATATCTTAACTACTACTACTGAAGGAAAGAGCAAGCGAGTGAGAAATATACCACACATTCCGAAGGAAAATCCCTCTTACTCAATGACCTACGTATTGTACGCACATGTGACACTGATAACGATGCAATGTACAAACACAACAATCTTTCTTTCTACGAAGCACGATCGTTGCAACGAAAACATGTATGTTGATAAAGACACACTTTGCCCAACAACTACACTATTGAACATTAAAAGAACAATTGGCAAAAGCCTCTCTCGACGAAGAAAGATCCAACTCTTCCAGACATTTTATCAAAATATTTCTCAAAGAGTACAGTTTCATATAAAGCAGTTCCTGTATCAAAGGTATCTCCCTGTCTGTGTTGCACCCCAAAAGTTTTGACCAATGCATAAAAAGGATCGTCTGTATAAAGTGTGTTTTTTAAAAAACTGCTCGTCATTAAGATATTATTTATAAGATGACGAAAAAAGTCACATGTTCCACTTTGACCGTCCATTACGACTACGTTAACTCATAGAAAAAGATCACAAATTCTCACAAATCTTTGGTTAAAGCCAAAATAACAACGTGAAACATCCCACAAACACATTAGTGTTAAAACGTGCACTAACATCGAAAGACGACCGCAAAAACGGCAAACTAATCGTTTGTACAAAGCACCTCCCTCCAAAACATTTACACTTCTAATTCTTGTTTTATTTTTTTTTTGTGTTTGCCAACCAGGTGTGCTCTAAAGTTCCAACTTTAATTCAAACTTTCATATCCAACTTTTTATTTGCCTTCAGCTCAACTATACATTTCAACTGTTGCCTGTTATTTGCACACAAACTCTCGAGCGAGTGTGAGTACAAATGAGTGTCCTTTCATTTAAGCACAGGATGATGGCCAACAAAGCGACGAAAAAATTAGTCCAATATTTAAACACATTTGTTTTTGGCTCTCACTCTCCTGTGTGTACGAATTGGAGTACGTGCTAATTTTATCATTTTAACTTTTTGTTTATTTGGCACTTTTTTTGGTTGTTCCTAACATCTTTTGTCTGTTCCAACACTCGGAGTCGCCATAGCATGTGGTCCCAACCAAAAAAAAAAAAAAAGAAAAAACTGCTTGGTGTTTACTTTATGAGGAGTTTTTCTTCCTTGTTTGTATGCTTAGCTTTGCTTTTTCTGGGGTGCGATGACAATGAATGTGAGCGGGTTTTGGAAGTTTTCCATTAGGGACATGAAGAGTTTTGATCGTTTGAAGTTGTTTCTATAATGAAATGTTTGGGAATTAACTTATGGGTCTGGCCGGCCTTCATGCGAAAAGAACACCCGGCTATCATGCGGGATATCCTGGGGTCGATTCCTGTCTGAGTCATTAACTTTTCTTTCATCGGCGGCACCCTCAGTGTTGTCGACATTAACTTCGCAGTATAGTGTCAAGTCAATCGGCAGTATACGTTACTTAAATATTCGTCTCCGTTGGTTTGTCTTCTAAACGTTTTAGCATTCCATTTATTTTGGCCGACAGTGGCATCGTGATCACTTCAATTCAACTATCACAAACCATTCTTTGGGTTTGTGCTTACTATCATACATCAATCGGAAGGCCCTTTTAGAAAACCCTATGTGGTTGCATATACAAATATGTGTGCGTAAGACATAATTTATCAACATTTAACAACCAAAGGACCACAAGCAAATTTCAACGCCATCAAGCAACTAAGTAAATAGTTTTAAAACTAAATTTTAATTTGTTCACTGGCAGAAAAAGGAAAAGCAAGTACCAAGCAAACAGCAGAAGGGTGTAAAAAAAGAATTTAAATCCTTGGTTGGTAACAAATTTTTTTGAAAATTTTAAGCTACTAGCGGACCCGGCAAACTTCGTCTCGCCCCAAGTTAATGTCGGATAAACTCTATTGAGGGTGGTATGAATTGAAATAATCGGAATTCGTAAGATAAGGACTTCATCTTCTTGGTCGGTTAAATCACATTGTTTTTCAGTTTATTGACGGACAACCGCGTACCATTGCACAATTTTGGTTGATTCAGATACCGCAATATGATTATGATCGATCCCATCTTCATTATTCATTATGCGGTACAAAGCTAGTTGGAAAAGGAAGCCATCCGATGTTGTTAGGCTCTCATTTGTTTTCTAAATGAAAAACTTCGATTCTATTTTTTGATTATTTTTATTTGAATCTTTAGAATTTTATTGGTTAAGTCTAGAAGATGATATCTGCTAAATGGGCGCCGTCACAGTTGATTGCCATTCGGGCTCGGTCAAGTATAAGAGCATCTTCCAATACGATGACTTCTATTGGCCCACCTTGTAGATGCAATGTCATATAAGCTTTGCAGGGTACCAAAATCAGCCATGTCGTCTAATAGATTCTTATTGGACTGTCGAATGCAGCTTTGTAGTCTATAAAAATATGTTAAGTGTCTATCTGCGTTTCTTGGTTCTTCTCTAGAATTTGTCATAGTGCGAAATCTCGTCGGTCGTGGGTTTACTATGTATAAAGCCAAATTGATAAGGTCCATTCAGGTTTGCTAAGATGGGCTTTAGTCTGTCTCATAACACACTCGCCCGAACCTTGCCTGCGATGGCAAAAAAACTGATCCAGCGATAGTTGGTGCATACATTTGGATCAGCTTTCGAAATCACAGAACACATAGATTCCAATCATCGGGAGTTCATTCCTTTAGCTAAATAGTATTTATTAGCAGGTGCTTCCACGTTAACAGCTCATCGCCATTGGCCTTAGAAAGCTCTGCCGACCATCCATTGGCACCCACAACTTTTTGCCGTTCCTTGACTTGTTGGTAGGTAATCTACTTCGTCGTCGACGATTGCCTTGATTTCGTTACTAATTCTGCCTCGAGCAGCGTACGAACATGTTTCCTCCATATTTGCTGATTCCTCTGCATGTGAGTAACCAAATTACTATATTTGTCCTTACATCTGGGGATTCCTGTTCCGAAATCCTTTGCCTTTTACCTTTTGGTAGGACTTCACCTCTGTCGTTATACTTTTCGATATCCTGGCGCTCTCTTTCTTTCCATAAATGCTTTTTCCTCCGGACGAGGCGTTTTACCTCTCTCTCTCTCTTTCCTGTTCTCATTACATCGTTCCACCTTGGCACGCATTACCATTGTCTGCAGTTTTACTTTGTATGTTGACTTGATTTTCTCAGACAATACCCCACATTCTTTATCGTACCATGGCATGTCTAAGGATGGTTATTCATATTCCAGTACTGTCGATGCGGTAGTGGTCCCACAGTGCTCAATATGTTGCCACTGTGTGTCGGGTACATCAGAATCCGGTGCATTTGTTTCAAGTAATTGAAAGAGTCTATATTTGCACCGCACTTTATTTTAACGTCCATAACGCTTAAGACATATCGATTACTAGGTGATCAATTTCATTTTTTTGGCTTTTGATCGGGGAATATCCAGGTTGTCCTGTGATTATCTTTTTACGGGAATCTGGTTCCACTCACTACCATGTTTCTAACCAATACGAAAATAAACAGTCTGAATCTGTCATGGAAGGCGTTATTGAGTAGACTGAATTTTAAACTTCTGAATTTAGCATTTAAATCTCCCAGATATATTTTAACATATAGGCCAGCTCACTGGTCATATATCTCCTCCAGCAGCTGATAGAATGCATCTTTAATGTCCTCGTCTTTGACTTCCGTCGGTGCGTGTAAAGTGTACACGAATCAGCGTGATATAAAAATTTCGCCTTGAAACGGCTAGAGGCTACTCGGTTACTTACAGGGTTAAACCGCGAGATCCGAGTTTCTTGCCGACTATGAGTCCACATCCAAAGTCGCGTCTTTTTACATGGCAGCTTTAAAAGATGTCACAGTTCTTTTGCCCTGTGTATCTCAGTCCCGTGGATCGCATTTCCTGTATGGCTGTGATGTCAACCTAGTATTTGTCGAGGTCTTCAGCTAATTGGATAGAGGCACCATCTCAGTCCGGACATTCTAGGTGCATATCCTTAGATCATGTTCCTTAAAATGTCTCAACACATTGCGCCTTCTTATGTTTGCTACCATTGAACTGATGTTCAGTAGCATTGCCCGTGAAACACGTGATCTATCGGACTTTGTGAGCTGCTTGGTAAATACCTCAAAGAGATTCTGCTTATTCACAAGATAATCTACCATCCCCAACATACAGGCAAATAATATTTAAACCTTTATAAAATTAAGTATGGTGATTCCATTGGCACTAAAAAATGTTATCAGTTATAAATTCTCTTAGCAATTCTGTGTTACACCCTACTGAACCAACTCCACTTATTGTAAATATAAGTCATCCCGCTTCCGCTATAACTTATCACCCGACCATCGGTTTATATAATAGACCTTCTCGTACCCATCATCAATAAAATCTCCATAAGCTGCCCTTAATGTCCCATGTCCCTGAACACATAGAACTCACATTACTTCTCGAATATCAATATTGAGGTTAATTAATAACAGTTGCCTTCATCCTTCAACGTAATTTTCACATCTTGATACTCTGCCCACCATCAAGTATAAAACTTCCATCAAGTATTCTTAATTTGAGTCCTCATTTCGCTTCTCCCCACCATGCCAATGAGTTTTAGTTTACGATGAACAATATGTGCAAACAAAAAACCCCCAAAAAATAAGAAACAAAATATACAAAAATAGAATTTAGTATCTAAGTGGAATTCCAGTTTCCATAGCAGAGATTTTTAATAGCAACGAAAGAAAATAAAAGTCGACGTCTGCACAAAAAGAAAATAATGAATGAAGGGTCCATAATAATTAATTGGCTTCCCAACACTAAACACCAGGTCCCCTACTACAGAGCAACTACAAACATCATCTAAATTTGGGTGGACCAGTGGGTGGTAAGGCGGCGCAAAGCCCTCGTAAGAGCTATTACAGTCGGAAGCAGAAAAGGCGCCCATAAGATAAAGTACGAAAACGTGTAATGGACTCTTATTACACCATGTTTTCCTTTGCTTGTCGACCATCGACCGTGTTTGTGTGCCCCCCCATATCATGAATTTGTACCCATGAACATTTTAAGCAATAACAACAAAGCTCTAGTCCCTGTTCTTTTATACTCTCTCGCTCATTCTATGTATTTAATGGGTTTCCTTTTGAGCACATGTGAGTTACGTGGCGGCTTCTAACACTGCAAGAAGGTAGACTATGTACCGTCATAGACATTGAGTCCGTTTAGAAACACTAGCCGAACAGACTCTTGGGCAAACAACACGAGTGTTTTTGTACGTCTGTCTGTGGGACGGACGTCTTTAAGGATTCATGGCAAAATTTTGAAAATGTGTTTCATTAACTAAACATTAGAAGGCTATTAAAAGGTGCCGGAGTGTGGGCAAATTTTGGGTGTCATTACGGTAATAAGGTTAAAATCATTGGCCGAAAGAACAGATAAAAGTGTTAGGTCCTTAGAAATATCTTTACCAGTGAAAAGTTTTGCATTGAATGGGCGATGACAATTTATATAGATGGAAATATTTAAATTTAATGTGTTTCATTTAAGATGTGGTAGAGGAATACTGCAGTCTGCTAAAATATGATATTTGGAACTTACAGAAAAACTAGTTTCGAGCTAAGTTTTGATTCGTTGCCCACCATCAAACGCGTTTTGTTATTAAATGTAAGTCATCACCGACGATGCCTTAACAAACTCATCTATTCGGGTATATTCATTTCCACCTTTGGTATTTGTTTTGTTTTTTTTGTTGGCTGTAATAGATTGAATTGTTTTCCAATATTTAATCTCGACATTTCTGCATTTTTCTTTAGTCAGGTATTACCTAGTCCATCGCGAAAACAAATAAGACTATGATAATAATACAAGTCTTGTTTACTGCAGCATTCCGCCTTATTATCTCTCTTAAATCGAATGTCAACGTGATTGCATGACAGACTTCATCAGTTTTTTTCACTTAGGACTTCATATAGTTTTCCACTTTCACGCAGTTTCAAAAAACGAGTAGATTCTTTCTTCGTTGAAACTTATAATTTCGTTTTGTCCTCGTTCACCATTAGACCCATTTTCTCATATATGCTTGAGAAGGCTGCAGTCACAGTCCGCAGTTTTTAGCCGATGAAGAATATCGTGCTACTCGTATTTACTGCAGCTTTTCTCTTTACCATCTCCATCACTACGTTAAGGAGGTCACACGATAGGCCAGCGCCTTCGTATACTTAGTTAATTTCCCTTTGCACCCCATGAATGAGGTATGGGATAGCTTCTCGCGTTGTTGTGAATTAACACGCTTTCTATTTTTAGATTCACAACTAACGGCACCTACTCGTTTATCGACGAATGCGAACGGCACTGTTTGAGAAGATCTTACTTGACACGCCGATTCACTCGACACTTAATACTGCGAAGTTGCTGCCAACAACATTCGAGGGGAGCCGACAATGAAAGAACCAATTTTTTTTAAGATGACTGGAGCCAGGTTTGAATCTGCGATCTCCCGCTATGGCTCCGTAAAATCCTTGCCCATCTTTACTGAAGACTCCGTGTCAGTCAGCGTCATTCCGCAAAGACGTATCAGCTTCGCTGGAATATCAAACTCAGCCATGGCTTCAAGTAGTTTGTGTCGTTTCGTTCTGTCAAAGGGAGCTTTATAGTCGACGAAAGATGATACGTGTTCAACTGTTTCTCATGGGTCTTTTCCAGGATTTGCCTAAGTGTGAATATCTGCTCAGTTTTTGATTTTTCAGATCCTAAGCCACACTATTAAGATTCGACCAGGTGGAATAACACGGGCTTTAGTCTTTCACATAGCACACTCGACATAGCACACTCGAGGCTAATCCTGCGGTAGTTGGAGCACTCACTGTGGTAACCTTTTTTAAGCTTAGGACGTAATACGCTTCGATTCGTTAGGCCAAACCGTGCGTTGTAGTTGGTGAATGATCGTTATCACCGCCTCGCCAACGCACTTGAAAAACTCTGCCGGATGTCCATTGGCACCGGCTGCTTTATTATTTTTCAGCTGCGATGTTTCTGTCCTTACCTCAGTTTGACTTGGTGGTGGGCAATCTAAGCCATCGTCGACATTTGTCGTGATACCTACACTTAAGCTGCCACCCGAAACCAGCAGTTGCTGGAAGTGTTTTATCCATATATGCTGCACACTCTGCGTATCTGTAAGCAGATTTCCTTTTGATTTGACTTTCTGGTAAAATGTTCGGGCTTCACTTCTATTCCTGTATCGCTCTACATCTTCGTCCTCCCGTTCCTTCATCTGACGTTTTTTCGCTTAAATAGCTACTTCGCCCGTTTTACTGTCTCCTTGTGCCTTTCCTTCACAGACCGGGTTACAATTGTCTGTAGTGTTGCCCTCTAAACAGCATCCTGTTCTTCAGACGTTATGCGACAATCTTCATCGTTCGAGGATCCGTCTGAGCACTGTCTTTCATTTCCAATCACGGTAGTTGCGACGGTTGCCATAGAATGCGCAATATGCTGCCACTGTGTATCGGCAATGTCAGAAGTAGAGGCGTTGTGTCGTAGTAGTTGGGAGAGCTGTTAGGCACTGGCTATCTCTGGAGTTTGCAGCTTCGCGATATCTAACATTCTTTGTGTTTGGTTATGTGCGTTTTTCTGATGTAGAAATACATGGCCGTGATGCGTATTGTGGCTATTCGAGACAAGATATCTGTGTCACGGGCAATTACAAATCCACATCCAAATTGCCCTGTATTTTTTGAAGACATCCGTCAGTCGGATGGTGGCACCTTATCTTTAGAGAGTCCGGATGTTTCAGTGGCATATTCTCAAATCATGATCCTTATTACGGTTTGGGGTTCCGTTTGTTACTTTTTTATTGTTTTCATCGTTAGTAAAGAACCAGAAGACGAGTGGCTATCCCAACTATCAGGGATCGTCGCTCACTATCTGCCGCTATTCATGATGAATATATCATGAACAATGTGGCCCAGGTGCCACCACGTGATGGTTGTGAGTCGGCTTCAGATGTATAATTCACTTTACATCCTTAACGACACCCAAAAAAATCTGATAAAACCGGATTACACTACGCATCCGACATCTGCTGATCAACTATGATTGTCCATTAGAAAAGGAAAAAGGTAAGGGAAAGTAGGAGAGAGGGGAGGAATAGAGAAAGAAGAGAAAATCGTGAGAACCCCTATTGTCATCTTGATCCAGTTAGCCATGGAAGGCACCGAAAAGCATATTAAATTGTCCACTCCGTCTGAGGAGAGAGACTCTATGTCTTCTATATAACTTTTCCCAAACTATTTTAGTCTTCTACGTGACAGAGCGGGAGAGCTACGAAGAAGATGTTCCATTGCATCGGACTCCTGCTCGACACACACAGAAGTAGTCCGGTCTAAACCGATAGACATTGCCTGTCAGGTGCCAAATATTGAAATGGCGTGTTAAAATTCCAGAGGCCCGTCTCAGATCACGCCTACATAGGCCAACTACGTACGCCGATCGGGATATGTTGTATTTAGGCCACAGCGATCTAGCAGTTATATTCCATCGTCTCAAACTCCTCCTAGTCCTCACACACACGGATGTAGTCCGGTCTAGATCTATCCCATTTGCCTTTCAGGTGCCTGATATTGCAGTGGCCTGTTAGAATTCCAGAAGCCACGCCGATTGCGATCTGCTATATTCAAGTCACAGCGATCCAGGAGTTATATAGTTCGTTGTGAAGATCCAAAGCCTGCTGTATGTTTTTCACCTCCAAACCCCCACAAAGCAAAACTGTAGCAAACGGGCGGGTGAACATCTTCCAGAGAGTTATGATCAGACATAGTACTGCCTCCTCTGGCCAATAGGTCTGTTGATTCATTACCAGGAATTTCGCAATGTCCTGAGACCCAACAGTGGCTGATATTCAGAGGCTAACGCGTCTTCTTTAATGCGTTACACTTTTTCTCGTATCAAATGATAAATTGGGATGTATATTTATTTTAAGGTGTAGCTGTGCGGCACAAAGGAATTTTTCGTAACTCGTAGCGTTAAAAGGGAAAGAATTGTTTTGACTATCTGTATTACGCAATAGTTGTTAGCTTTTCTAAATTTACACATTTAAGGTATCCACAAATAAATGAGAAGACGAAACTGGTCACACCATATACCCTGATCAAAAGGCAAGAACCCAGATTGTTCGCGTAATTGAGCATGGATGATGCTTCAGCTCGAAAAATCTTCGAAATGAATTTGATGGACGGCGCAGAAGAAGGCGACCAAAATTCCGTTGGAAAGACGTGATTACTGAGAACCTTACAGGACTTGGTGTGACGAACTGGAATAGAAGCGCAGAAGATCGAGGCGCTTATAATATTTTTCTACGTGCGGTATATAATCCAGTGGGATTGTAAAGAAGTACCAGCTAAGTAAGTAAGTATGAGGCAAAACCGCAGCAATCCCTTACTATTTGACACACCTCTTCTGGTACCCCCCATATAAATAACCGATATTTCCCTTTTTACATACATATAATTTTTGTATGTACACTGAATTTTGCCAAGGTAAGCGTTCACTGAACGTTGATTTATGGGTTTGCTCCACAAGCAGGCAAAAAATCAAGTGTTATGGACGTGCGTGTGATGTGAGGTGCAAACATTGAAAGTGCGCACGCGATTAGGTAGTACTAATAGTGCTCCCAATCAAATGCAAAGGAAGCTAGACTTCATAAAGCTGCATACCACCGAGGTATCGAATGCCTTCTCCAACCAACTTTCTCAATTACTTTAAACAAACCTCCCTAATTCTGATGTTCCCGACACACAATGGCAGCATTTTGCGAAATTTATTATCACTGCCGCAACGACCGTACTGGGTTATGGAAAACCACGCTCAGACAAGCTCTTTTCCATTTCATCAGGCGGAAAAAGCATATAAGGAAGAAAAGAGATAGCCTACAGGTATAGAGGTGATGCCCGAAAGTCCTACCAAAAAGTAAAAAGCATTAGTTTTGGTACACCCCACCCGTAAGGACGGAGATAGAAATCTGGACAGAGACGAGTTGGCAACGTGCATGCACTAGCTCATAAACACAAATTGTTTCAAGTAATACATGCCCGATGATTGTGTATTCTATGTCCTGTGCTTAAGAAAGGCGATCCAAGTGTGTGTACCAATTATCGCGGGATCAGCCTTTTAGCCATGGCATACAAGGTCCTGTCGAGTGTGTTATATGAAAGACTAAAGACTAAGAATTGGCATTCTAACGAATCTGATTGGAACTTTGGAACAGTGTGGCTTTAGACCTGGTTAATCCACGACCGACCAGATATACGTCCAGTTGCAATCCCATTAGTTCGTTTTGAAAAATATTAATACTGGTAAATTTTCATACCGATCCGTTAAGGTTTACTCTAGTTATCGTGCTCACCAGCCAGCCAGCTCAATCGTCTTAAAAAGTCCTGAAACAAATTTGGTCTTAAGATGCTTGGGGTCCAACTCGTCTGCTTAAATACGTTACACTTTTTTTTGGATTAAATGATATATTTCCTCATCCCTAAGGGTGATGGTATAAAAATGGACTTCTTAAATTCTAAATTCCACTTTTTGCATTTAATTTGTGTGGTCATTTTCCAACATTTGCTTGCCGGCTATACTATATCTACATGACCATGCAATCTACTAAATGACACAGTAAATACTTCATTCACGTAATTTAAGCGGAATTCTTGGGCAATTTATTTATAATCATAATTAGGGCGCTGTTGAATTTAAGTGGACCACGCCAACCCACAAACGGAACTGTCATAAATCACGACAGTTTAATACGCTTTTGTAAACACGACTATGTCGTTGCAGTAATCAATCTTAGTTAAGTTGGCTTTTTTCCATTTTGCCCTCTATCGTCTTGCTCGATTTCCTTGCATGTCACTTAGGTCACACGCACACACAATTCCTAGGGAATGTGGCAAAGCGTGCCGTGACAAGTTTCCTTCAGATTTACCTGTAGCTGTTACCTGTGAGTATGATATTTACTTTTACAGCATAGTTTTTTTTTCTTCTGTGGAAATAGTAAATTGCATTATTGCTTCGAATGGAATAGGCGGGGGGAAGAGTGTAAAAGAAGAAGTACTATTAAGTCGATTACACGCACTGCATTTAAAGCTTTTGTTCGTGTATGGTGTTTGAGAACACGTTTTAGGATAACAAGGAGAATGAAACAACTCAATCTTTGAACAATATAAAGCATGTAAATAGAAGTTTCCCAACATGATGTGCACCAGTAAAAAAATAGTAAAAGGAATTCATCAGAAAACCTTACCAAGAATATTCGTGTGGCATATATTCAAAAATCCTTAATAATAACACTCGCTTTAATTTGAAATTATCATTAAAATACAAAAACAACAACCCACATTTAAAATCTTACTTTCCCAATGTATTCCACTGCTGCTGGGTCTGCGTTTTAATCCTTCATAAGACTCTGCACATATGTATATCCCTTGTATTTGTGTTAATTTTACCACCGCTTCTGTACTACTAATTTTTATTAAAACCAATTATATTAAAATGTGTTGGAAATGAATACGCTCATAATTTAATTCATAGCCTTTCGTTTATCACCCCATAATCGCATATGGGCTAAAGTGGTTTTAACATAACGTGTGGTTTGTCATGTCAGGACCAATTTCACATGTGTACCAATGGGTGTGCAAGCGTCTGTGTGTGTGTGTGTGTGTGAAAAGTCCTGATGTTTATCCAGTTGTGGTGGCACATCCAAAAATTGTATTCATCATCATCAAGCCCCCAAACACCTGCAGCGCAGCATCATCGACGATTTAATAAAGGATATGAATTTTTGAACATTCATGCATACCAGGTGACAGTAACGCCATCATACAGATATGTATATATGAACGAGTATAACAGTGTGTCTGTGTGTGTGTGTATGTAAATGAAAGATTAATTGAAATAAGTGTGTTTAAATGTACGTGCGCAACAAACAAATAAAAAAAGAACAGAAATTTCTTCATAAATAATTTTGCAATTTCTTTTTACAGCCTATCATCATAAACGTCAGTGACCGGGTTCTTAACGTCGGTCAGCAACAATATTGAATGTTTTTTTTTTTTCATAAAATGAATACAATTACAGACACGCTCAGTGGGTACTTGCCTGGTATTTTTGAAATTTTTGTAAATTACAATGAATCGTTTTTACTCATTTAATATGTGCTAGAGTGTGCTCAACTACTAAAGTGGCACTACAATAAAGCTCAGTGTCAGTTTTTATACCATCACCCGTAGGGATGAAGGTATATATCATTTGATACGACCCAAAAGTGTAACACATAGAAGGAGTCACTTTAGACCCTAGGTTTCTTTGAACCAAATTCGATTCATGACTTTTTAAGTCGTTTGAGCCATGTCCGTCTGTCTGTCTGTCTGTCTGTCTGTCTGTCTGTCTGTCTGTCTGTCTGTCTGTCTGTCTGTCTGTCTGTCTGTCGGGTGGCTGTCCGGCTGGTTCGCACGATAACTTTCGAAAGACGCAACCAAATGTTTTGAAATTTTGCACGAGTTATTATTTTCTCAAAACTACTTACGGTATTGCAAATGGGCTACATGGCCCCGCCCCTTCTGGTACCTCCCATACAAATACATCATTCCGCCCACTTTAGAAATCGAGTAATAATATCAATACACCCTAGGGGATCGTCCCCAAATTCTGTATTTAGTAAAGCTATAACAGGATAAAGTTTTGGAAAAAATTTTGAAAGCCTAGCCACGCCCCTTCTGGTACCTCCCATACAAATCTACCTTTCCGCCCACTATAGAGATGGAGAAATAATATCAATAAATTAAACGTGATCGTACCCAAATTCTATTTTGAGTAAAGCTATAACAAGATAAAGTTTTAGATAAACAAATTGGAAGTCTTTTCACGCCCCATCTGGTACCTCCCATACACATCTGGTACCGCCCACTTTAGAAATCGATTAATATTATTAAAAGACCTAACGCGATCGTGCCAAAATTCTGTATTTGGTAAAGTTTAAGCAGGATAAAGTTTTGGAGAAAAAATCTGGAAGTCTAGACACGCCCCTTCTGGTACCTCCCATACAAATGTACCACCCCGCCCACTTTAAAAATAGGGTAATAATATCAATACACTCGACACGATCGTGCCCAAATTCTGTATTTTGTTATATTATAACAGGACAAAGTTTTGGAGAAAAAATTGGAAGTCCAGCGACGCCCCTTATGGTACCTCCCATACAAATGTACCTTTCCGCCCACTTTTGGGATGTAGTAATAATATCAGTACACCCAACGCAATCGTGCGCAAATTCTGTATTTAGTAAAGCTATAACAGGATAAAGTTATGGAGAATAAATCTGGAGCCTAAACACACCCCTTCACGTACCTCCCATATAAATGTACCACTCCGCCCAATTTCGATATCGAGTAATAATATCAATAAAATAGAAAATTATTTGTTTTACTGAGGGTAAGGGTAAATGTAAGTCGGGTTGCCCGACTGAAACTTTCTAACTGGTTTTAATTACAAATCGATTATTTTCAATAACTCAAGACTTAAACAATATATTATATTGGGTGATGGTATTTATCAGTCAGTTTAACTGACTGAAATTTCTGTACTGGTTCTGATTTAATGTCGACACTCTGTGATGCTCTTTTAATGGTCAATACAAAGTTACTAAAATGTCATTATATTGCTCAGACAGCACATGAATCAACAATTTGTACCCTCACCCTACGGATAAGAGATTGTGAATCATTTGATACGGCCCAATAGTGTAACACATAGAAGGAGTCACGTTAGACCCTAGGTTTCTTTAAACCAAATTCGATTTATGACTTTTGAAGTCGTTTATCCATGTCCGTATGTCTGTCTAGCCGTATACGCACTATAACTTTCGAAAGACGTAACTAATTGTTTTGAAACTTTGCATGGGTTAATATATTCCCAAAACTACTTACGGAATTGCATATGGGCTACATGACCACGCCCCTTCTGATACCTTCCACACAATTGTATCACTTGGCTCACTATAGAAATCGAGTAATATATCAATACCTTTGACACCATCATGTCAAAACTGGATAAAGTTTTGCAGAAAAAAATGGAAGTCTAGCCACACCCCTTCTGGTACCTCCCTGTACCTGTGAGTCGGTTTACCCGATTGAAACATTCTTTGTCCTCGATGATTCTCATTTATCAGCTGGTGTAATTACACAGGGTTCTGAGCCATATATCCAGTGTCTGGTAGAGTTGGGTCCTCGTTTGTTAAGAGCAGTCTCTCTCATTAGAATGCTTAGTATCCAGAAAACTCTTAGTTCGTTGAAACAAATAACTTGCTTTTTTTCTTGTTTATCACCATAACCACTTCAATTCTTGAAGTGACTGCATTAAAATTCTGCAGCCCAATGATATATATATCATTGATTTCCACATGATCAACTCCATTAAGATATACATAGATCGCATGACAATCAATTGCCCTATCTAAAATCTCGTTATGGTTCCAGCAGATTTTTGCCTATCTTCACAGAAAACTTTGTATCGGGCAGTGTCATCCTACAAAGTCGTATCAGCTTCGGAGGTATACCAAACTCAGACATGACATCTAATAGTTTCTGTCATATCGAACAGTAGATTGAAGCTTCATATGGCCTTATTTCCCAATCGAGTGGGCATTATTACCACAGAAGGGCACGTCCCCCGCCGCATATGCAGTAGTTAGTCTCGTTGGGTACTTAGTCTCGATGCTCTCTCTCTCCCTGTAGTGCGGTGGGGGCACGTCCCCCCGCGTGTACCGCAGTTTGTTAATTACTTAGAAAGTCATGCTCAACTTCATCAAGCATTTTCACTACTTTTAGTCACATTTTTCATTGGTATGATGTTATTGCACAACCAAGCTGGTAATAAAGCCATATGACCTTATTTCACAATCGAATGGAAAATAAGGTAATATGGCTTTATTTCACAATCGAATGGTAAATAAGGCCATATGGCTTTATTACCTATGGCTTTATTGTACTGCGCCCAGGTTCGTTAAAATGTACTGTATTTCTCCTGTATGACCGAACTTTGTCTACGATGGGCAAAATTTTGAACCCGCAGGGATTGGATCACACTCTTGGATCGCATTTATTAAGCAAAGAATCTAGTGATCAGTAATCTTCATTCATATTTCCCGGATTTTGAAGTTGTTCCGGTATTTGTATGTTATCATCGTGGTTGTAATAAACATCCAGGGTTATACAACGACAAATATATGTGTGAAACAAAAATGTCATTCAGTAGCTTGTTAGTTTTCAATAGGGTGGGAGCATAGTGGATATTATTATGTTTTATAGATTTTAAAGAGAGTAAAACTTTGTTGTTGCTTTTTTATGTCTCTCTTTGTGAGGACCACTGATCTATAATAGTCAGATTCCATTCAACGGCCATGTAATACTTTAGCTAAAACGTACACTGACCAAGCTGTTACAAGCACGTTAAGAGATCTTTGCCACAGATATTGTAAAATTGTTACGGCAATCCATCGTCACACGCGGTTTTGTTATGCTTATGTCGTGCAATTGTCATATTGACCTCGTTTGGCTCGCTGGTGGCCTATATAATATGACATAAAGGATTAGTGTGTGCATGTCGTCTAAAACTTGGTTCTTCCAACGAAGGTTGGGACTCCCTGATCTGCGCCGTCCTTCAAGTTCGCCTTCAAATACCTTCCTCGCTGGAGCATTTACGTCCATCCTGGCAACATGTCCCAGCCATCGTAGTCGTTGTATTCTTCCTTTCTAGATCCGAGGTAGGTAAACTCATCTACTACCTCAAAACAATATTTTTCAACGTTGAAGGTGCGTCCCCATCGAGGGGACTCTTTGTTCGTCGAAATTTTTATTTTTTTTTCTGTCCTCGTTAACCGCTTAACCCATTTTTGCTGACTCCTTTTCTAGTGATGAGAAACATCCAGCAGATTTCTACCAATGATGTCTATATCAACGACATAGGCTAGTGGCATGTGGCTCTTGTGGAATATGGTGTCAGACATGTTAACACCAGCCTTTCTCATCACCTTCTCCATAACTATATTAAGTAGTGTACAGGACAAGCTATCGCCCTGCCTAAGACCTCTTTCCGTGTTAAATGGTTCAGAGTGATCCTTACCAATCTTAACCGAGGATTTGGTGTTTTCCAAGGTATATCCGCAAAGTCGAATTAGTTTTGCAGGAAAACCAAAAACAGACATGGCCTCATATAGCTTATTCCTTATCGGAGAGTCGAAGGCAGCTTTGTAGTCGACAAAGGGGTGGTAGGTGTCGATCTGCTTTTTATGAGTTTTTTCCAGGATTTGTTGTAAGGTGAATATTTGATCCGTCGTAGATTTACTTGGTCTAAAGCCGCACTAATATGGTCCAATCAGTTTTTCTACAATTGACTTTAGACGCTTATACAATATGCTCGAAAGGACCTTGTACACAATTGGTCATAGGCTTATTCCACGGTAGTTCTTACATTCTCTAAGATCTCCTTTCTTGTATATGGAACAAAACAGACTGAGACTCCAATCCCCTGGCATGCTCTCCTCTAGCCAGATGTTCTCCAAGTGCTGATGCATGCTGATACTGGTGTCCGTATCCAGTAAATTTCTCAAATTATCTCTCCATATCTTCAGAAAGTTATCCGGGTCCGTCACTAGCTGGCCATCGCTTTCCTTGCAGGAAGAAAGAATTTTCGGGTTTTCCTCTACTTCGGAGCAACTCTGTGCACTCTTCCTGTCCCTTCTTCAGCTCCTTCTTTTGCCGCCTAAAAGGCGAGTTGCTCCTCTTTTCTTCTCCCTGTGCCATTAACGAACGGCATGCGTTACCATTGGCTGCAGTTTCGCCCTGTATGCAGCATCCGTCTCTGTCGTGGCATTGCGACATTCATCATTGTACCAGACATCTTCTTGATACGGCATTGAGTACCCAAGTACGCTTCTCGCAGTCCATTCAATAAAGTCGGCTACATATTGCCATTGCGAGGTAATATTATCAGGAGTTGGAGCATTCCGTAGCAGTTAGATGGAGTAGACGTCCGTTACCTCTGTGGTCCACAATTTACCGATGTCCAGCTTTCGTTGTGCCTGGTTACATACGTATTTCGCCATGCTTAACCATGTGCGTACCTTAACTGCAGTAAGGTAGTGATCGCAGCTTATGTTCGCACCTCTGATCACTCTTACGTCCAGGACACTCTATGCGTGTCTACCATCGATTACTACTTGATCTATCTGATTCCTCGTCAATTGATCTGGAGATAATCATATTGCCTTATGAATATTTCTGTGGTCAAATCTAGTGCTGCTAACTACCATATTTCTTGCCGCAGAGAAATCAATCAGTCTGATGCCTTTGTTAGACGTTTTGATGTGCAGACTGAAGTTTCCAATAAACTTAACTTAATATCCCTTTGCACCCCATGAATGAGGTATAGGATAGCTTCTCGCGTTGTTGTGAATTAACACGCTTTCTATTGTTAGATTCACAACTAAGTGCACCTACTTGTTAATCGACGAATGCGAGCGTCACTGTTTGAGAAGCTTTAACTATACATGCAGATTGACTCGACACTTATACTGCAAAGTTACTGACGACAACATCGATGGGGCCGGCAATGAGAAAATAAATTATTTTTTTAGGTGTTAAAAATGGGATTTCCCGCATGGTAGTGGTGTGTTATAACCATTATGTCATTACTTACTTACTTACTTACTTAAGTGGCCAGTTACAATTTACGAAACGTAGTTCATAAATTTGAGGCCTGAAGTAATAAAGAATTCCACACGCTTCGGTCTTCTGCGTGTGTTCTCCAGTTAGTCCTACCAGATGATGGCACATCGCCTACCACTTGGTCCTTCCAACGGAGTTTGGGTCTCCCTGCTCTGCGCCGTCCTTCAGGTTCGCCTTCAAACACCTTTCTCGCTGGAGCATTTACATCCATCCTGGCAACATGTCCCAGCCATCGAAGTCGTTGGATTCTGACTCTTTTAGCTACGTCGATGTCGTGGTAAAGCTCATACAGCTCATGGTTCATCCGATGGCGAAACTGGCCTTCGACACAGATAGGTCCATATATTTTTCGGAGTACTTTTCTCTCGAATACTCCCAGGTTTTGTATGTCCGTTGTAGTAAGCACCCATGATTCGGCACCATACAACAGAACAGGTAAGATAAGCACCTGGTATAGCTGTTTCTTAGTATTCCGAGAGAAGGTGGTGTTACTAAAGTGCTGCCGAAGTCCGTAGAAACATCTATTGGCTAGCACTATTCTCCGTTTAATTTCTTGGCTGACATTATTCATCTTGTTGACGGAAGATCCGAGGTAGGTAAATTCGTCGACTACCTCAAAACAATAATTGTCAACGTTCACGGTGCGTCCCCATCGAGAGGACTCTTTGTTCGTCGAAATCATTATTTTTGTTTTGTCCTCGTTGACCGCTAAACCCATTTTTGCTGACTCCTTTTCTAGCGATGAGAAAACTGCAGTAACATCTCGCAGATTTCGGCCAATGATATCTATATCATCGGCGTAGGCTAGTGGCATGTGGCTTTTGTGGAATATGGTGCCAGACATGTTGATACCAGCCTTTCTCATCACCTTCTCCATAACTATGTTAAATAGTATACAGGACAGGCTATCGCCCTGCCTGAGACCTCTTTCCGTGTTGAATGGTTCAGACTGATCCTTACCAATCTTAACCGAGGATTTGGTGTTGTCTAAGGTACATTTGCAAAGTCGAATCAGCTTTGCAGGAATACCAAACTCAGACATGGCTTCATAAAGCCTATTCCTTATCGGAGAGTCGAAGGCAGCTTTGTAGTCGACAAAGAGGTGGTAGGTGTCGATCTGCTTTTCATGGGTTTTTTCCAGGATTTGTCGTAAGGTGAATATTTGATCCGTCGTAGATTTGCCAGGTCTAAAGCCGCACTGATATGGTCCAATTAGTTTTTCTACAATTGGCTTTAGACGTTCACACAATATGCTTGAAAGGACCTTGTACGCAATTGGTAATAGGCTTATTCCACGGTAGTTCTTACATTCACTACGATCTCCTTTCTTGTATATGGGACATAACAGACTGAGACTCCAATCCCCGGGCATGCTCTCCTCTTGCCAGATGTTCTCCATGAGCTGATGCATGCTCCTAATCAGCTCCTCCCCGCCAGCCTTAAACAATTCAGCAGGGAGACCATCGGCTCCAGCAGCTTTGTTGTTTTTAAGGCGGGAGATGGCCATACGTATCTCGCTCTGGCTCGGAGGTGGACAGTTAATACCATCGTCATGGATTGGAGCGGGGTCTTCTGGAGTGGTGTCAGTATCCAGTAAATTTCTAAAGTGATCTCTCCATATCTTTAGAACGTTATCCGGGTCCGTCACTAGCTGACCATCGCTGTCCTTGCAGGAGGGCAACCCTGTTCCACGCATTCTCGCTTTCACTCTCTTGTAGAATTTTCGGGCTTCCCCTCTACTTCGGAGCAACTCAGTGCACTCGTCCTGCCTCTTCTTCAGCTCCTTCTTTTTTCTTCTGAAAAGACGCGTTGCCTGTCGTCTCTTCTCCCTGTGCCGTTCACGAACAGCTCGCGTTGCCATTGGCTGCAGTTTCGCCCTGTATGCAGCAACCGTCTCTCTCGTGGCATTGCGACATTCATCATCGTACCAGGCATCTTCTTGAGACGGCTTTGAGTACCCAAGTACGCTTCTCGCAGCCCGTTCTAAGGAGTCGGCTATATTTTGCCACTGCGAGGTTATATTGTCAGGGGTTGGAGCATTCCGCAGCAGTTGAGTTAGGTGGTTGGAGTAGGCGTTTGCTACCTCTGTGGTCCGCAGTTTACCTATGTCCAGCTTTCGTTGTGCCTGGTTACGTACGTTTTTCGCCATGCTTAGTCTTGTGCGTACCTTAACTGCGGTAAGGAAGTGATCGGAGTCAATGTTCGCACCCCTAATCACTCGTACGTCCAGAACACTCGATGCGTGCCTTCCATCGACTACCACATGATCAATCTGATTCCTTGTCAATTGATCTGGAGATAACCATGTTGCCTTATGAATATTTTTATGGTCAAATCTAGTGCTGCAAACTACCATATTTCTTGCCGCAGAGAAATCAATCAGTCTGATGCCATTGTTCGACGTTTCGGTGTGCAGACTGAATTTTCCGATGGTAGGCTCAAATGCGGTTTCCCTGCCTATTTTAGCATTAAAATCGCCTAGTACAATTTTAATGTCATGGCTCGGGCTACGGTCATATACATTTTCTAGGCTCTCGTAGAACTCGTCTTTGTCCTCATCGCTTTTCTCTTCTGTCGGAGCATGGGCACATATAAGTGTTATGTGGAAAAACTTTGTTTTGACTCTTATGGTGGCTATACGTTCACACACCGGGTTGAACCTTGAGACTAGGTGTCGCAGTCTCTTGCCAACCACAAATCCACATCCAAACTCGTGCTTGTCCGCATGGCCACTATAGTAGATGTCGCACGTCTTCATGCGCGAGCACCCGTGTCCCGTCCACCGGATTTCCTGTAAAGCGGTTATGTCAGCCTTGTATTCTTCGAGGACTTCCGCCAGTTGGATAGAGGCACCTGGTCTATACAGTGTTCTAACATTCCAGGTGCATATCCTTAAATCATGGTCCTTAATTCGTTTGCGGTGGTCGTCAACATTTTGGGGGGTCCATTTTATTCTTTTCTTACTTCTTTTCATTGCAATAGTTTATACGTCGGTGGCGGGTTGCAAGCCCAGCGCACCACGTCGCAGTTTTCTCCTCCTGCCAGGATTTTATACAGCCGCCCATTCTGGGTCAGACGCTGACCAGGGTACCGCTCACTCTGAGCAGACGTGCCTGGGTTTTAGGTTTCGCCCCTCACAGTTAGTCGTGCTCTGACGGGTGTCAGAGGCACGCTTCCAGGCGTCACCACGTGGAGGTACTCCGTCCGCAGTAGTACTACGAATACGGAGCTCTGTGAGTAGACTTGAAGTGCAATTGGCAAGGATCACTCTGGGTTTGCCAAGTTAAACCGATCAGAAGCTTTACCTTGCATCACACTCCCGACGCCCCCATTATGTCATTGCCGGTCCCAAATTTCTAGGCTCAAATGCGGTCTCCCTACCCTTTTCTAGGCTCTCGTCGAACTCGTCTTTCTCCTCATTGCTTTTCTCTTCTGCCAGAGCCTTAATTGAATGGGAAATAAGGCCATATGGCTTTATTGCACGGCGCAGTAATTGTTATGTGGAAAAACTTTGTTTTGACTCTTTTGGTCGCTATACGTTCACACACCGGGTTGAACCTTGAGACTAGGTGTGGTAGTCTCTTGCCAACCACAAATCCACATTCAAACTAGTGCTTCATCGCATAGCCACTATAGAAGATGTCGCACGTCTTCATTCGCGGGCACACTTGTCCCGTCCACCGGTTTTTCTGTTAAGCGGATATGTCAGCCTTGTTGATTTGGTCAGTTCAATGAAAGATATTAAGTAACATATACCATTACAGTATCCCTCTCCCTTCTATATTTGTGAAATCTTTCACCTGATTAACCCACAATAGCTTTCTCTCTACAATAATCACAAGAGAAAAAAAAATATTATGTAATTTATTTCCTCCCTGTTATCGCACATCAAGAAATTAACCTTAATAAGCTAGTTGACACCCTAGGAGAATACAAAAAAAAAACTAACTGTATAAATAATTCGCAAACCCACAAAATAAAACCTATTATAATTTTATTAGCTACATAAACGTTGAGTACTTACGGGAAAACTTACACCACTAATTGCGATAATCAACACCCTACGACTCACGCTCCCGACTCACAGCCCTTCAGCCACAGCAAGTATTAACGTGTCTTTTAGAAATTTTTTCAAACTGACATAACATTAGAAGTACTCGTACTTTTACTGTGCCAGTATCAGTTATAGACAATAGCTTGTAGTTATGGCAACGGGGTAACGGGAAGAAATATTAGTTACATGCAATAACTCTAGAGTAGTAGTGGACTAGTGGTGGGGGCGAGTGCTGCGCGGCTATTCAATCCAGCACTTGCAGCAGACACAACGAACCAACGAACTCCATTGTGTTGTTGCCTTTTCTCCTGTCGCTGTCATGTCGCGTCTCTGTTCACTTAATTGTGGGTTAATGTGAAATGTTGTTAACATTATAATTTATTAATGACATTATCCTTGTTAACTTATAGTGTATGCAAACACACACAGACTCGTATATACCACCCATACGCCGCTATTTATTATATATATTTTTATATATGTTGATATATATATATGTGTGTGTATGTATTTGTATGTGTATCTGCGCGCTAATGTATAGGGAAGTGAGTATAAAACTAACATTTCCACCATAACAGGAGTGTAGTGTCGGAGCCACTTATTCCTGTAGTTGGTGCCACAAAGGTATACATACACATGACTTTACAAAGTATAAAACAATGCAAAAATATACTTAAAGAGTTTTACGAAGGTAGTGACTGAAATATTGATCTCTTGGTGATTGCAATATTAGTATTGTTTGAAAAAGTTGTTAGCAGAACGATATTCTTATAAATAGCCACGCCCCTACTGTTAACTCCTATACAAATGACCGAAACAATGATAATAAATCGTGCCACGCCCACTAAAAACAGTCCCCAGAACGAATATTGTTAAGTTCTCTTATTCAGTCAGTTCATGGAAGAAGAGCATGTAAGATCTACAATTACTGTCTGCTTTGCCACAATGACAACTTTTTTTCTCAATTACTTGAAATCCAAGAATTCATTATGCATTACTCTTTACACAAAAATATATATTTACAATATGTATGTACATGTTCATATATATATACGTATATATTAACATTTACGTGTACAAGCAAACAGAACACAAAAAAGCTATAATGTATAAAATATTTCATTGTTTTAAAGTGCTTTATCAACAATGACTTAAACGGATATTACTGGAGCAAGATGGGTCGACATACCGACAACATGCTGCAATGAGCAGAAAACTTTTATACAGCTTCAGCAATGCTATGTTGATGGTGCATATAAAGAATATACGAAGCTTGACATAAAACATAACAACTTGCATTGATAGTGATATTGATCATCGACCTGGATACATTTAGTTGCACCCATTAGGTGTCACTGCACCCGTAAGAGAAAGTCAGATATGGGGTTGCCTATAATACAATAAAAATATCCATTCTGCCAATAAGCTTTGGTGTAGAAGTGAATGTGCATTATGCATTCGAACATGTTATTGGCATTGTTCATTCCCAATTAGGATGAGTTTTGTCCTTTGTTATAGCAAAACAAATATGGAATTAGTACAATATTCTAAAAGGTCAAGTAGTAGTCGAAGCAATATTGGTTGTACTGGGTCTGTCGGCTTGTAGCCACGTTCAGTTTATTAAGACATTATCAGAAAGTAAAAATCAAACAACATTTTATAGTACCGTCACTTCTTTAATTCTTCTTCAATTATTTAATTCAGTCATGTAAACTGACTGCCCAACACCCTCAACTTATATCATTTATCGAAAATTACGGTGGACATTGTTTAACTCAGAGTATTAATTTGTTAATGAATCGGAATGGCCATGGCAGATGCTTAGAACACGCGACTATCATGCAGATTTGTTAATGAATAGGCACGGCCGTGGCATAGTGGTTAGAACACGCGACTATCATGCGAAATATCCATGGTTCAATTCCTGCCCCCAGTCATCTACATTTTCATTCATCGGCGGCGCTCTCGATGTTTTCGACAGCAACTTCGCAGTGTAGAGTCGAGTCAATCGGCAAGTTTAGTAAAAGCTTTACAAACAGTGACGTTCGAAGTCGTCTATAAACAAGTAGGTGGCGTTTCTTGTAAATCAAAAAAAAGAAAGCGTGTTAATTCACAATAAGGCGAAAAGCTATCCCATACATCATTCATGGGTCGTAAGGGAAAACTAAGTTTTTATAGTTAATAAACTCGCCAACAAATTTAGTTCCTTTTTTGAAATTATTGTGATAATATTAATTTTCAGGAAATGGCTTAATTTGTAATTTGGGGAAAAGGCGATTTCCTAATTTGAGTATTCTGATCTTTACTGACTTGGGAATAGCCAGAATATGTCTTTGGAGAGATAAAATATAAGATGTCGAACGGTTGAGTAACTTAAATTTCATGCTAGTTACCGAAGCTCAATACAAAGGCTCTCTTAGAGGCTTTGACAGTCTCATGAAACTAAGATCGGGCGCAGTGACTTTCTAAGCAACTCTCCTTGAATAAAATAACTAAAAAAAACATTTTTACCTCTATATAACGAATTTTCTCTATAACATACAAATGGACGATCCCCAGTGACTAAAAGAGAAGTTCGACTGTATTATAAAAACACGGTACAAATAATAATTAAGAACCCCCCCCCCCCCCCCATTTGGCGACCTCCACAATTGTATAACAACCATAATTTAAGGATATGCACCTGGAATGTCCGAACTCTTTACAAAGATTATGGATCTACCCAATTGGTGGATGTCCTTGACAAGTACAAGGACAACATCACCGACGTACAGGAAATTCGATGGACGGGAGAGGGAAGCACACGACAAAAGAACTGTGACATATTTTACAGCTGCCGTGCAGATAGACGCAAATTTGGTTGAGGATTCATAGTCAGCAAGAGACTTCGACACCTGGTCTCGCGGTTTAACCCAGTAACTATTCCCATCAAGGTGAAATATTTTTTCATCACGCTGATTTGTGTACACGCCCTGATGAAAGACAAAGACGAGACATATTATTCTATGAGCGCCACGAGGAAATTTATGACCGCTGCCCTGCTCGTGATATTAAAATTGTTCTGGGAGATTTTAATGCGAAAATAAGAAGAAAAAATGCTCTTTGTGTAGCGGTCGGACAATTCAGTCTACACAACATCAACTTCAATCACGGATTCAAAATACTTAGCTTCGCGTCGGCAAGAAATATGGCTGTGAGTTCATTCAGATTCCCGCATAAAGATATTTATTAGGTAACCTAGATATCCCCTGAACAAAGGAAACGAAACCAAAATGATCGGGTGTAAATCGATGGAAGGCACGTCTCAAGCAATGCCTACTCTAATCAACAATCTCAATTATCTAGGCACAATGTTGCTAATTCTATAACCACTGCCACAACTACTGTAACGAGTTATGAAAAACCAATCTCAGACAAGCCCTGGTACGACGAGGAACGTTGCGCAATATCTGAGCAAAAGAATGCTGCATACAGGGCAAAACTGCAGACAATAGCAACGCGAGTGGTGACCGAGTATTATAATGAGAATAGGAGGAAGATTCACACGTCTCTGGAAGAAAACAGAGAACAAGGATATCGAAAACTACTGTGATCCACAACTGCAATAGAGTGATGGAAATCTGGTCACGGACACTTAGAGTTTACTGGAAAGACCGAGTCTGATCGATTAATACGAGTCCTCTGACACATTTACGTTTACAGCGGCGATGCCTCTACTATAGGCACGGTACGGGCTCTATTTGCGTGAATATTAACTAAAAGAGTAATAGTGGTCATGAATCAATCCATAATATTGCTTAGGTTGTCAGGTTTTTTTTAGATTAGAAAAATTTCTGACATGCTGTAATGAAATGGTCTTCAGATTCGAATATCACGCATCAAAATATTTAAGGAAAGGGTCAGACTACCCTGACTACCCCTGTCGCCGAAAATTTATTTGTGGGGCTGTGTAATTGAATAGGTCAAATTTAAATATTCTCTAGTTATTCGTTGAATAGTTATGTGACCGAATTTTCCAGAAATATATCATTTTGGCAATGGTTGATTATAACACCCGATTGTACTGTGGCACATTTTCGGGGACATTATCTGAAGGGTGAGAAATTCCATGTCAGGGTGAAGGTACTAGGCCAGTATATAAAAACCCTGAAAAGGTTTGACGTTCTCAAGGTTTCAGCTATAACTCAGAAACCATTAATGATTTCTCATTTCATTCTTCAGCAGAATTGTATAGAAACAAACCAAATTCGAGGGTAACACTATACTGCCCTAAAACCTTCTACCTGTCTTGTAATTTCTCACCCGCCATATTGGCTGTTAAACTGTGTTATTAAACCATAAATTCGTAATATTGGAACGATGTGCGTATGATTAATGTAAAACCATCATAACATTAATATTACTTATACGTTGTGCATACGCTAAATATGTACAGTACAGTACTTGGATCAGGGTCGTCATTCAATATCATCAGCTATGACTAGTATTGTACCTATCACAGATGAGAGAGCCTATATATGGGCAGAAATTTGGAGTTATTAGGGGATAAAATTATTCCAACTTGATTTTTTACATTAACTACATATAAATAGAAATTATTTATTAAGGATAGAATATAAAAAGTTATAAAAAAAAAGTTTGGCCTAAAAACGACAAACGCTTCAACCCCCTCCCCGCATATTGGCATTTGCACTGTGTTATCATGCGGGAAATCCATGGTCCGATTCCTGTCTCAGACATGTACCTTTTTTCCTATTTGCGGCGACCTCGATGTCAACACTAGCTTCGCAGCAAAAGTCTAATAAAAATTACTCAACCAATTGACGTTTTAATGCGTCTATAACAGTGGTAAGAATCTCATAGCTTTGCCGGTCATATTGAAAACAGTCGGTCTCTGCTTGACTGTTTTGAAAGCAGCTCCACACACTCTTGTTTCGCATTTAACACAAAAGCAGATACAAGTTAAGACAACGATTGTTGGCAGAACACATAATTTTCTCCATTTACAATTTGACAGCGCTGACTCTTCTTGTACGACCGCACGCAAGACCACTTTATTGTTGTGTGCGTTCGTCCGGCTATGCCTACCACTAGACTGGCGTGGTAATTCACAATAACGCAAGAAGATATCCCTTACCTCATTTATGGAGTGTAAAGGGAAATTAAGTCTCCTTACAGGGGAGCAACCCATTACCGTAGTAATTTGCTTTTACTTTCTGGTAAAATTTTCGGGCCTCACCTCTATTCCTGTATCGCTCTATATCCCCGTTCCTTCATCTGACGTTTTTTTCGCTTAAATAGCTGTCTTGCCTGTTTTACTGTCTCCTTGTGCCGTTCCCTAACAGCAAGGGTTACAATTGGCTGGAATTGGAACAGCAGCATCCTGTTCCCCAGACGCTATGCGACATTCTTCATCCTACCAGGATTTGTCTGAGCGCCGTTTTTCATTTCCTAGCACAGTTATTGCGGCGGTTGCCATGGAATGCGCAATATGCTGCCACTGTGTTGTATCGGGAACGTCAGAAGTAGAGGCGTTGTGACGTAGAAGTTGGGAGAGCTGGTTGGAGTAAGCAGTAGCTATCTCTGGGGTTTGCAGCTTCGCGATGTCCAGCTTTCTTTGTGTTTGATTGCGTGCGTTTTTCGTTCTGCTCAATCTTGTGCGCACCTTGGCTGTAACCAGGTAATGATCCGAGCCAATATTTGCAACACGGATCACACGCACGTCCATGACACTAGATGCATACCTGTCATCAATTACCACATGATCAATTTTATTTTTGGTGTTTTGATCGGGAGATAGCCAAGTTGCCTTGTGGATAGCGTTATGCTGGAATCTGGTTTCACTCACTACCATGTTCCTTCCCGCTGCGATGCTAACCAGCCTAAACCCGTTGTCTCACGTGTCGGTATGCAGGCTGAATTTACCGATCGATGGACCAAGAATATCTTCCCTTCCTATTTTTGCATTAAAGTCTCCCATAACAGTTTTAATGTCGTGGCCAGGACCGCTGGGTCGTATGTTTCCTCTAGGCGCTCGTAAAATGTATCTTTAATCTCATCGTCTTTATCTTCCGTCGGGGCATGAACACATATCAGCGTGATGTAGAAATATTTCGCTGTGATGCCGATTGCGGCTATTCGATCACTAACAGGATTGAATCGCGAGACAAGATGTCTGAGTCTCTTGTCAACTACAAATCCACAACCAAATTCGTGCTTTTCGGTTTGGCAGCTGTAAAAGATGTCACAGTTCTTTCGTCGTGTACATCCCTGTCCCGGGTGGCTAGCCCAACCACCAGGGTTCGTCGCTCACTATCAGCCGCTATTCATGATAAAAAATATTACGAATACCGTTGCCCAGGTGCCATCACGAAAGAGGTTGTGAGTTGGCTTGAGTTGCAAGATTCACTTTACATCCCTAACGGCACCCAAAGATAATTCATATATCTTGTAGTTTTTCGTTTGAAAGTTATGGGAGAAATATTGTTTTCCCAAAAAATAGTTCATTTTGTATGGAAGGTACCTGAAGGGAACGGCTATTACGCCAGTTTATAATCCAATAACTATATTTTGAAAAATATGAATAAAGGTAAATTCTCATACGGATCAGTGAAGTGAAGTTTGAGTTATCCTGCCCACCAGCCAGACAGACATACGGACATGGTTTAATCGTTTTAAAAAGAGTCCTGAAACGAATTTAGTCTTAAGATACTTAGTACTCTTTTAATGCATCACACTTTTTTTGATTTGAAGTGATATATACCCTAATTCTTGTGGACGAGGTTATAAAAATACCGCAATTTGTTGCTGACGCTCAACATAAGAGCCTTCTTAGTGGCGTTGGTAACCACAACAACTAGAATCGGGCTAGGTTTTCTTAAAAGCTACTACTCTTTAATGGACCTCTAAGTCACATAAGAAATGAAATATTTATGGAATGGCAGTATATGTTCATATTAAGCAGAAATTTTCCAAATACCGGAAATTTCTAAAATAAAATTCCTATTTACAACTGCAAAAAAAAATGTTAAGCTATACTTACCGCTGGCATTATTATAATCCTATTAAACACAAATCTTAGTATCATTTCATAATATACATACCATTTTTTAATTATTATAATTATTTTCATTTTTTTTTTTCATTAATAAATTGCCATAGCTTTCTGCCACACATCAATGAGATCTTTGTTAAATACTGTTTATGTATTAATAAAAAAATAGGGTTTTTATTTAATTAAATTACATACTATACACTAGTATTACAGCAAACTCAGTTATATTATTGAAATAATTGCAAATATTTCAATATATTATATATATTTTTTTTGTTAACACCTGCATATGTAAATGTCAATAACTCAACTGCACCCGCTCCGTTTCTCTAGTCCATCCTTTACAACAACCAAAGGGAAAAATTCATTATGAAAATTAAAAGAATTTTTGTTTTTTTTTTTTTTGCTCTTTCACTTTATTGATTTGTTCGCAATCATCAGGCTATCATTACCATCATGGATGTTCATACACAGAAGTTGTACCAACAGAAAACTCATAAACAGATTCCAAACAAAGTTCGAAATTGAAAATTTTCAAATATTCGCTTCCTCGCATCATACTTCCAAAAAAAAAAAAAAATACGTACCGGATGCAATTTTTCCCAGCAAAGATATTTGGGCCAAATCGACGCAACACTTGTACACACACCATACTCTTAATACATATGTATGTAAGTCTGTATGAAAAGAGCCGCCAGCGTTATTTTCTTATTCAATATGCAACAACAACGTTAAGTTATGAACAAATATTGGGCGTGAGGGATGAGGAAGAATTGAAGCAAAAGAAAACAATATTTCATATGAAATATCAAATGTTTTGCCTTCATTTCACATTTATCATCGATAACTTTTCATTTATAGTAATGAAAAAAAAAGAGTATTTACCCTCCGGCGAACTTTTATTAGAATTCTGATGTGAATTTGTGAATAATTTTGATTGAAAGAGAAGTTTCCCTACCATACACATATATGCCGGAAAATGTCTTTGTTTTTTTATAGTAAAGCTTCCATGAAATCAAAACGGATGTTAAGATTTCAAAAAGGTTGCAAACAGTTTTTGGTAAAAAGAGAAGGCAAAAAAAAAACGAAACTACTACGTGTTGACACAAGACTGAAGAAGAACAAATCATGTACTCAAGCATATAACTATCAAAGACGATGGATGGCAAGTTTGTAATATATTTAAAAGTATTGCTGAAAAAATGGAATGGGCACAAGTTTTGCGTTGTTTGTGTTATTGCATCCGTGATGGAAGAGTCATTTTTTAGTATTCATCGTATTTTGTGCAAACTGTTTAAATTTTTTACAATTATCTGTAAATTTGATGTATCAACTGGAGCTTAACATCTTAACAATATGATATGTAAGATCTTACCGATAAACCACATATACACGCTATATACAGGGTGGGGCAAAAGTCACGAAGGGGTTTAAAACTGTCATAATATTTTAAGTTTTAAACTTTATTTTTTTTTTACAAAATAATAAAATATAATATTGGGACATTTTTTAAATTTAGGTGTGAAAGATTACGTCACGCAAGTGAGCACCATTTTCAGCCTCGCAAAGTTGAGCTCTTAATAGCATTTTCCATGACACGAGTCAGAGTATCTGGCTGCAACGCTCTTATTTCGGCTCGAATATTCTCTTTGAGCTATGCAAGTGTTCTGGGTTTATTGATATACACCTTCTCTTTCAAATATCCCCAAAGGAAATAATCTGGTGCTGTTAAATCCGACGAATGGGCAGGCCAATTGAATGCTGATTTTTTTGGAAATTAAACGTTCGCCAAAAATCTGCCTTAGGAGCTGCATAGTGGCTCGAGCAGCGTGTGCAGTGGCCCCATCTTGTTGGAACCAAATCTCTCGATTATACAGTGCAACAGTGAAAAAAACACCCGAACGAGACTATATAGGTCGATAGAACAACCGGAGCTGAGTAAAACCCTAGCTCAGTTTGGCTGGATTGGCTACCAAATTTTTTTTGTGGCCCCCCAAACTTTTTGAAATCCCTTGGATCCCTTGAAAAAAGGTGACATCAGTTGTTGGCCTAGAGTTTCTACAGTTTTTAATTTAGCTCTTTCTCTTCTTAAGCAAAGTTGTAGCTAATAGTCCGTTTAAGAAATTGGTATAATAAAATTTCCCAATAAAATTAGACTTCCCTCGTTTATTTTCAAAAAACTTCGATAAAAATTTTAATTTTTTTACTTTTTTTAATATAAGTCGTAGGGAATCCAGATTTTTTGCATACTCTATTCAGTGAAATTGTAGTTTAGGTAATACCGAGTAACTTCTCTGAACAAAACCATGCAATCTGAACAAGTCAAGGGATATCAAATAGCTCTCAAAACACACTATCTACTTTACACAAATCTGAGTTTCACCTTACGTTTGTTTTTGCCAAAATTACGAATATATTGTAAAAATTTCGTATCGATAGTAAGACATTAGGGTGTACCGCAATGAGGTTAAAGTTCGAATTTGTTTTCAAATCAGTTTATTGCCGCAGAGTATTTTTCTATTGTATACAGACTAAGTATACAAGAGCTAGACTAAAAACTGTAGAAACTCTAGGCCAACAACTGATGTCACCTTTTTTCAAGGGATCCAAGGGATTTCAAAAAGTTTGGGGGGCCAAAAAAAAAATTTGGTAGCCAATCCAGCCAAACTGAGTTAGGGTTTTACTCAGCTCCGGTTGTACTATCGAACCTATATAGTCACGTTCAGGTGTTTTTCAAAAAGTTTGATTTTGTGTCATAGTGTTATCAGAAAGAGCTGGCCTTAAAAAATTTTGGACCATATCTCGATATCGCTCGCTATCTTCGAAAAAGAATGGTCCAATAATTCTTTGGGATGTAATTGCGCACCATACTGTACATTTAAATGGATGTAATTGTCTCTGATGAACCACTCTTGGGTTCTCAATACCCCATATTCTGCAGTTCTGCTTGTTTACAAAACCATTTAATTGAAAATGTGCTTCATAGCTCGTTATCAGATGATGAATGAAATCATTATGTTCTCTGGCCAATTCTTGGAAGCGAAGTGCAAAATTATTCGTTCTTGGGAATCTCCTGGCTTTAGTTCTTGCACTAACTGCACCTTGTATGGGAAAAGATGTAAATTTCCCTTTAATATTCTGCGTAAAGACCGCCGAGACATTTGCAGATCAGCAGAGCGCCTTAGAGTTGATGTTTCAGGATTCTTCTCAAAACTCTCCAGAACGCGTTGAATATTTGCTTCACTAATTACAGAATGTGGTCTTCCGCTTCGTGGAAGATCCCTCACTGAGCCTTGTTCCTGAAAACGTGTCACTAAGCGTCGAATCATTGATTCGGATGGTGAATTCCGCACATTAAAATGACGACAATAGGCTCGCTGAGTTTGAATTATTGATCGATGATGTTTAAAATAAAGTTCTATGATTTTGGTTCGCTGGATAACGTTGTAACCTTCCATAATTAATCTCCCAGATTTATTTTACAAGTCGTAAAAAAAACATTAAATTAGAAAAGTTATTAATTTTTCAAATCCCTTCGCGACTTTTGTCCCACCCTGTACATGTTAGCCTTGGCATCCACATTCCGAAAATCCTGTTTAATTGAAGGGGCGACAAATTCGTTGAGTCACATCTCGGACTATAAAACAGTATTAGCAGAAATCATATGCTCTTTGCCGCTTACGAGCTACAGTCTATCTTATGGTTACCGGATGGTGAGTCGCATGTCGGACTAAGAAACAGCATTTGTAGAAAACATGTGCTCCTCATCGTTTACGAGCTATGGTCGATCATATGGAAAAAATCTTTATATAAAAAAATGGTGGAAAAAATTTATAGTAATCATCAATTGAGAACGGCTGGTCCGATTTTGCTGAAAATTTTGAGAAAATCCTCCGGAAAAGTCGGGAAATTGGAAAAATCGAAAATTGTGTTTTTGTATGGAATTTTGTGTGCAATTGTTACGAATGGCTTTTTGAATGGAAAATAAGAAAAATTTTGTTGAAAAATTCCGGAAAAATTCGACAAATTTTAAATTTTTTTTAAGAAATTTTGCATATTGTCGTGTAGTTTGATAATTTTGGACGATGTAACAGTGACAAATTTCGGATATGACTTTCCGAATGGAGAAATAGAAAAATTCTCGGTGGAAAACTCAGAAATTTCCGGAAAAATTTAGATTTTTTTGGAAACATTTTGTATTGCAATTTGAATTTTTGTATATAATTTTGTGTGCAATTGTCCCGTAGTGGCTTTTCGATTGGAAAAACAGAAAATTTTGGTTGGAAAATTATGAAAAATTCCAAAAAATTTAATTTTTTTTCGGCGAAATTTTACATTTGACTGTATGGTTTTATTATTTTGAATGATGTAAATGTGAAAAATTTCGGAAAAAAACTTTTCGAATGGAAAAATAGAATAATTCTTGGTGAAAAACTCGGAAAATTTTGGATTTTTTCGCCAAAATTTTTCATTGTATCGCTTGATTTGATGATTTAAGACGACGTAAAGGTGGAAAATTCGTTGTCAGGCTTGGAAAAATTCGGTTTATTGTGAAGTCTCTCTGTATAAAAAGGGTGTGAAAAGTGTATAGTAATTTATCAAGGGAGAACGGCTGGCCCAATTAGCTCAATTTTTTTTTCAATTGTTCGTAATTAGCATGAGATTTTTATACAAGAAAACTCGGGAAGTTGGAAATATCGAAAATTAGTTTTTTGTGTGGAATTTTCTGTGAAATTGTTACTGCATGGCTTTTCGAATGGAAAAATAGAAAATTCTTAGGGAAAAACTCGGAAAATAATATTAAGATAAAAAATATGTTGATATCCTATGCAATATTTATCAATTTTTAGTCAGACTACACACAGTTCATCCACGCCAAGGCGTATGCTTATATCTTAACTATCCCTTCAATTCGCTGCGTAATGTGGATGGTGTTCTGTGTGTCGTATTTCGGGAGGCTTGCCAAAATTAAAATTTCCTCGAAAACGGACACATTACTCGCTGATGTGACCGTTTCTGCGTCAGCGATTCAAATTCGTACATTGTTTGCGATCATTGGAGTCACATGTCATCCGTCGAACTCGACGGGATGGCATGTGCGGCAATCTGCTATCGACATTGGGAATGCCAGCGCCAAAACGTTCGATGCAAGAAAAATACGATCGCGAATTTTAACGGGAACAAGACAGTAATCTAGATGAGCTGACCGGAAGACTTCGAACAAATGTGCAGATGTTAAATGCCGAGTACAAGAACGTGTACGATTCCCACCCCGGGTGGGACAGCCAAGACATTTTTTTGTTGATTTCGGTAACAATTCGGTCAAGATCTCAAATAACGTTAGCCGCTGCATCGTCTGGCATAGCTGCTACATTGTTCGAAGGCAGTTGAACTGCAAATTACGCTTTGAAACTGTTGATGAATCTTCTCACGGTTCAAAAGCCAAAGTACACAATGACCAAGAACTTCGCAACAGCGAAATTGATGCGAGAATGCAAAATCAACATATCGGATGAATGCGCGATAACGAATAAACGAGGATTTACGAGGGCATTTAAAACGATTTGGTGGGGATATGACTTTACTCACAATGTCTAATGCTGCTATTTACTTAAACCCTGCTAAAAAAACGTCGTCAATGTCAAGAAGTTGCAATTGACCAAAAAATTAGGGGCTCATTCCAGAACCTCATATCTTCTGCTGAATTCTCGAAACAACTGCTGGCTCTTGGCAATGGCCAAATTCGTGTTGATGTCTCGACTGAATTGATATCGTTCCCTGCAAATTTGTGCGAGTTCACATCGTTGGAAAAACAACTCATGACATTGCACAAAATTATAAAAATCTCGATTGGATTAATTAACGGGCAGTATGTTACCATCAGCGAAGCCAGAATTTCAATTTAGAAAGTTAAATCGCTGGAGAACTACATTTGTACAAATCTGTGTACAGCGCGTGTACAGCGCGACTGACGAGGATGAAGCGACCAACAATCCGACCGAATTTATGAACTCGCTTAATGTCCCGCATACTTTACAGATAAAGGTGGGACCGTTCATAATCATACTGCGGAATCTGAAGCAACCGAAATTGTGCAATGGTACGCGGTTGTCTGTCAAGAATCTGATAAACAATATCATTTAACCGACGACCATCAAGAACAAATTCAAAGAAGATGAAGTTCTTATCTTACGTATCAGATAATTCCAACTGATCATCTATTTCAATTCCCCGATGACAATTATTAAATCGCAAGGCCAATCGTTTGAAGTATGTGGGATTGATCTAGAATTTCCCTGTCAGCTGAACGTTGCCTTTTCGCGTTTTGGAAAACCGCCTTCGTATTTGAGGTTCTATGCCGTTAATGTGCCGAATTATCTCATCCTTTAGCTCTTGAAGTGTTGGCTGGCTTATCGACGTACACCTCTTCTTTCCAATAACGCCAAAGAAAAAAGTCCAACGGTGTCAAATCACATGATCTTGGCGGCCAATTGACATCGCCACTACATGAGACAACCATAGAATTTGTCGCGCAAAACAGCCATTTTCTCGTTAGCTGTATGGCAAGTGGCACCGTCCTGTTGAAACCACATATCGTCCACATCCATATCTTCCAATTCGCGCCATAAAAAGTTCGTTATCATCTCACGATAGCGAACACCATTCACAGTAACTGGCTTACCGGCCTCATTTTCAAGAAAAATACGGCCCGATGATGCCGCCAGCCCATAAACCGCACCAAACAGTCACTCTTTGTGGGTGCATTAGGTTTTTCGACCATCACTCTTGTCTAATCAATCGCCCAAATGCGGCAATTCTGCATATTAGCGAATCCACTGAGGTGAAAATTTGCCTCATCACTGAAGATGATATTCTTCGAAAATTGATCATCCACTGTTGCCATTTCTTGCCACCATTCTGACCATTGACGACGTTTGGAATGGTCAAGAGGCTTTTGTTCTTGAGTCAATTGCATCTTGTAAGCCTGTAAATGCTAGTCTTTATGCATAATGTTCATCAATGACGAGCGTAAGAGGTGCAATTGTTGGGCACGACGACGAGTTGAGGTAGACGGCGGCACTATCGCGAACAGCAGCAATATTTTCTGCAGTACCAGCTGTACGCGCATGCACTGGTGTTTTCGCATCTCCTACAGACCCGGTTTGCTCGAATTTATTTACGATTTTTCCGATTGTACGCACATTTGGACGATTAAAATTACCGAAAAAATCACGATATGCATTTTGATTTGAACGCCCATTTTCATAATAAGCCTTAATAACTTTAAGGCGTTGCTCAATTGTGTATCGTTACATGGTTTAAATTGGGTTAGTCTGAAATAGGGAAATGTCAAATAAAATGCAGAAAAGAACTTGACGTTTAGGTGTGGTTCACATTCAACATCGGCCCTTACAATTTAACCACCCTTTATATATATTTTCTAATACTCAGAGATTCCCTTCTTATTCTTATTTGGCAACGGCGACAAACACTTTGTCACACCGAATTTAGATAACAGCTCCCACGAAGTTTTCGTCGCCCCTCCTACGGCTCTCATCGATTTTATTGCAAAAGTCTTTTGCAGCTGGAGCATTTTCATTCAATCGTACAACGCATCCAAACCAGCGCGTTCGTTATATTTAAACGGGCTTGACTACATCGTTGTCGTTGTACAGCTCGTACAGCACATGGTTAAATCAATGGCGGTACATGCCATTAACCATGTTGGGTCCAATTATTTGCCAAAGCATTTTTCTCTCAAAGATTCCTAGAATTGAATAATGACTTATGTGTCATTACCCAGGACTCTGCGCCGTGCAGCAAAACAGTTAGGATCAATGTATGATACAGTTGAAACTATGTTCGTCGAGAGAAGCTTTGTAAAGAAATCGCTTGCTTAACGCATAGTAGCAGCAGTTTGCGATCCATACTCGTCTCTTTATTTTCAAGCTGACATTATTATTTATGTTTATGACGGAGACATGGTAGACAAAATCATTTACCACTTCACAGTTAAACTCAAACACCACCTTAAATATACAATTCAATCAGCGTCCCAAACGAGTAGACTCTTTGTTCTTTGAAAGAGGTAATTTGGTTTTGTTTTCACTTATCAGCAGACCCACTTCTGTCGATTGCTTCTCAATGCTCGAAAAGGCTGCAGTAACTTTCAGCAGTCCACGGCCAATGACATCTATATCATCAGCATAAGCGAGCAACATGCGGCTTTTGTTAAAAATGGTGCCAGTCGTGTTTACTGCAGCCTTTCACATGATCATCTCCATTACGATGTTAAAGAAACCGCCTAAGAGATTATCGCTTTGTCGAAAGCCTCGCTTAGTAGAAAATATCTCAAATATTTGCCTATTTTCACTGAAAACTTGGTGTCGATCAGTGTCATGCCGCAAAGGCGTATCAGCTTCATGGGGATACCAAACTCAGCTATACTTAGCATCTTAAAGTATTTATTGTATTGGACTGCCGAATGTAGCTTTGTAATCTATAATCAGGTAGTATGTGACGATCTGCACATCTTGGGTCTTCTCCGGGATTTGTCGTAACATGAACCATGGTTTGATTCCTGTCCCCAGTCATCTACATTTACATACTTTCATAGGCGACCCCCTTGATGTTGTCGACAGCGACTTTGCAGTATAGTGTCGAGTCAATCGGCATGTCTAGTAAAAGCTTCTCAAACAGTGACGTTCGCATTTGTCTATAAACAAGTAGGTGCCGTTTGTCGTGAATCTAAAAATAGAAAGCGTGTTAATTCATTTACTAACTTCAAATCGATAAATCTCGATTCCTAGACGTGACCCAGCGATTTTGACTGTCGCACAGTGTTATTAAAGCAACCGACTTGACAAAAACGAATGCTGCAGAAGCCATACTTAGTACGAAAGCGCTCCGTCAGATTATTGCCTATTTGCAACGTAGACTTTGTGTCGGTCAGAGTCATAGCGGAAAGTAGTATCAGCTTCGTAGTCATACCAAACTAAATCATGTAATCTAGTTAATAAAATCGGTAGTATCCGGCTGTCGGATGCAGCTTTATAGTCTATAAAAAAAATCCTAAATATCGATCTGCATTTCTTGGGATTTCTCCAGGATTGTTCAAAAAACCACTTTGATAATGTCCAAACATGTCGGTTTTGAAGGACCTTGTATGTTGTGGACAATTTTGCTTGCAGTAAATGGTGGAAACACTTGAATCGCTTTTGCTAAGCACAGAATATAGAACAATATGAATTCAATCATCGTGCATGCATATAGTACATGATCCGTAAGATGACTGTACTCTCCAAATATATTACAAATACTTTAAGGAGAATTTCTCTCGCGATGACTGAAAGAGTGAACTTTGATGTTAAAAAGCTTGATTGGAGCAAAATAACAAACTGGTAGAATTTTGCTCGTTAACAGCCTACAAGACCGTAGTAACTTTTACATCATTCGTTTAAGGTCATAGCATATTATGCAACGATATGACATAGCGTATGAGTTATGTGAAATTTTATTTAATACTCATACGTAAGTCAGTATATACGAAAGTAAGTGTAAAGGCGAGTTCAGACAAAAGGAGTCTTTCGAAAAATTTGTCTGTCAGGCGAGTTATCGGTAAAGAATTACTATAGCATTCTAGTTGTCGACAACCGTTCACACACAAAATTTTCTAGCATCGCCTAAAATATAAATTGCCGTATTTCGTCTACGATTCGTGTGTATCACTCGTTTTGTCAATTTGGCTGCATTAATAATTTAATGGTTATATGATTTTTTTTACCATGCTATTAATATGGGTCAACATAACAATTACCGAGCATATTGTTGTATTTGCTGGTCTTGTCATGCACTTCTTTGACATCATGATCAATTCCGTGTCCTGAGATGAATTTACTTATCTTTTCTTTTCATTCTTAAAATATATTTTACGGCAAACTATGCCTCTTTTCAAGTTTTTTCATTCATTCGCTTTTGTAGTTATCCAGGGTTTTGCGCTGTATAGTGAGACAAATAAACACAACTTTTAATTTAGTTGGACTTTTATCCCGATAGATAGAGCTTAGTCACTTATTTGTTTGCAATAAAAGCTTCTATCCTAATTCATTTTCTAACTTATTTTTTTAACTGCAAGGACTCGTTATTTAACACAATGTTTCTATAATATCATTAGCGATCTTCCATGAGTCTATCCGCGACATTCGACAAAATCTTATTAGCTTCTCAAAGACCCCAAATCATCAATATCAGAAGAATCACTAATAATAAGCATAATCTTAATTTACGTTAAGTGTATCGAAATGATACAACAAATTCGGCTCAAGATCAGAAAAGTGTTTTTTTTTTTTATTTATTGTTTGATATTTTTGGTCAAATTCAGTGTGTCACGCACTAGGATGACGCGTTTCGAACTCCATGACGAGTTCATCTTCAGACCCCTTTGTGACGAACTGATGCACAATGGTACATCATCAGCTGTATATATATCTACAATTATGCCAAACGTATGCATGTGAAGTAGATACCAGCCGAAAATGTCCAGCATAGTTATGAATTTGACCATTCACAATCAAACATGAGAATGGAGGATATCTTATCCCCACGATTCCCTTTTTACCTCACAAAGCTCAAGCTTTACCATGGCTTTTCACCACAAAACTCAAGCTTTTTTACAAGGTTTGTTGTTAAACTAAGAATTTGTTGTATCATTTCGATACACTTAACGTAAATTAATATAATACTGTAAGATCGACTAACAAAACAAATACACATACACTGGCACGGCACGGCCTAACAAACTATATATGCTTAGTAGTTAGTAGTGAGCAAACACTGTATGCTCAGTAACAATAGTAAGCTTAGTTTAACAACAAACCTTGTAAAAAAGCTTGAGTTTTGTGGTGAAAAGCCATGGTAAAGCTTGAGCTTTGTGAGGTAAAAAGGGAATCGTGGGGATAAGATATCCTCCATTCTCATGTTTGATTGTGAATGGTCAAATTCATAACTATGCTGGACATTTTCGGCTGGTATCTACTTCACATGCATACGTTTGGCATAATTGTAGATATATATACAGCTGATGATGTACCATTGTGCATCAGTTCGTCACAAAGGGGTCTGAAGATGAACTCGTCATGGAGTTCGAAACGCGTCATCCTAGTGCGTGACACACTGAATTTGACCAAAAATATCAAACAATAAATAAAAAAAAAAAAACACTTTTCTGATCTTGAGCCGAATTTGTTGTATCATTTCGATACACTTAACGTAAATTAATATAATACTGTAAGATCGACTAACAAAACAAATACACATACACTGGCACGGCACGGCCTAACAAACTATATATGCTTAGTAGTTAGTAGTGAGCAAACACTGTATGCTCAGTAACAATAGTAAGCTTAGTTTAACAACAAACCTTGTAAAAAAGCTTGAGTTTTGTGGTGAAAAGCCATGGTAAAGCTTGAGCTTTGTGAGGTAAAAAGGGAATCGTGGGGATAAGATATCCTCCATTCTCATGTTTGATTGTGAATGGTCAAATTCATAACTATGCTGGACATTTTCGGCTGGTATCTACTTCACATGCATACGTTTGGCATAATTGTAGATATATATACAGCTGATGATGTACCATTGTGCATCAGTTCGTCACAAAGGGGTCTGAAGATGAACTCGTCATGGAGTTCGAAACGCGTCATCCTAGTGCGTGACACACTGAATTTGACCAAAAATATCAAACAATAAATAAAAAAAAAAAAAAAAAAAAAAAACACTTTTCTGATCTTGAGCCGAATTTGTTGTATCATTTCGATACACTTAACGTAAATTAATATAATACTGTAAGATCGACTAACAAAACAAATACAAATAAGCATAATCTCTAAGCATTACATACGGCTTGATCATTTGATCACTATTCCATTTTATTTTCTTTTAATATACAATTAAAAAAATATCCACGCTAAAACAACAGTTAAGGGTCTCAAAACAAAAAAAACAAGTCATCCTACTAAGTCACCATATACAAAACGCTCTATTATATTTGCCACAAATTGAATTGTGAAAAATAACAACGCACATAAATCACCCGAGACATTCATAATGTCACGACATGAATTTTCCAAATTAACCCAAAATGGAAAACAACAAAATCTGCATAAAGAGTTTTGAAAAAGTTTTTAACAACAAGCAACAAAATTGAAAACTCTGCTAACAACAACAACAACAACGAGACAAAAAAGCACCAACATTGCAACTTTTTACAGTAATAAAGTGAAAAATAAGCTTAGAGGAAACTCCAGTACTAACCCGCACACACACACACACACACTTATTCATACACTCGTACTCATACAAACGAACATAAACAAACAACAATGGCATCAGCATCAGCATAGTATTGCTTAAAGGATACATATACATAACTGTAAGGTTAAGCATGTGTGTGAGTTTAAGTAAACATATGAGCAGCATTCGTTGTGAGCAAAAAATACATATTAAGGGTAATCGTGTGTACCACCCCACCCTCACCCCCTCAACGTCGAGTGCTGAGTGCATACATATGTTTTATGGAGTGACTTCCCTTTCCGCTTAAAAGTTTTCAAAACTTAGTTGACTTAGAGAACTAAAGTCAAGTTGTCTTCCGGGTCTTTGTGCATATGGGTGGGTGACGCTTTTCCTTATCGTTCTCTGCTTTTACTTGCCGTTTGTTTATGTTACGAGTTTTTTTTTCTCTCTTATTATTTTGGTGCATGCATTTATTTGCCGTCTTCTATTCTCCCCCAGTGGATTGCAAGGATTGTTGGCACTTTTTGCAGCCTTTTGCCATTGCCGCTGATACAGCCACTGCTTTGACTGTTGTCACACCACAAGATGAGATTTCATCCGGAATTTTTGTTTCAAAAACTCCTTGGTATTTGAGTCATTCAAACGTTGCGTGTGATGCTTTTGATGTGATAGGAATTTGTATATTTCATCAGCCTAAGCAAATATGTTTGCACTGCTTTTGTGTACAAATGTTGATGATATACGAGAATGTGGAAGAAAAGGCGACTACTGTTCCATGCGGTGCACAGTGTGATGAACGATAACAGTTGTGTGCTGGTGAGATGGTTTTATGATGCACTGTAATGACCTAAATTAAAAAACGCGATGATGATGCGATCGTTTTAGCTGTTGCTTGGTCTTCTTTTATTTGGGGAATAACAACAGATATTTATTTATCATTTGCCGCATGCGACAAAAATTCTAAACGCTTCGGCCCGTAGATAGTTTTCTTAAGAAGTTTGGATAATAACTCCTTTAACATGTCAAAATCGTTATATATGTTAGTCCATGATCCATAAGATGACAATACTTCCCAAATATATTTAAAATACTTTTAGAAGCATTTATCTCTCGTTGACTGCAAGAGTGGACTTTGGCTTGATTGGCGAAAAATAACAAAGGCTTTCTAAGAATATTCCTCTCTTGATCAGCGAACGACTTTTTTGAGCTTTACAAACGGGTAGACTTTTTCTCGTTAACAGCCTACAAGACCGCAGGAACTTCTGCATCATTGGTTTAAGGTTCTTAGCATATTATGCAACGATATGAAGTATGCCCATGCCAGAGCGTATGAGTTATGTGGAATTTTATTTCTTACTCATACTTAAGTCAGTTTATACGAAAGTAAGTGTAAAGGCGCGTTCAGACAAAAGGAGACTGTCGAAAAATTTGTCTGTCAGGCGAGTTATTGGTTTAGCATTACTATAGCATTCTAGTTGTTGACAACCGTTCACACACAACATTTTCTTGCACCGCCTAAAATATAAGTTGCCGTATTTCGTCTACGATTCGTGTAAAAAAATCTTGAGCAAAAAAAAATCCGTATAGCCATTAAATTATTAATGCAGCCAACTTGACAAAACGAATGCTGCAGAAGTTCTTATTTTTGCGATTACTTTCAGGTGCAATTCTTATAATTGAGTCCCAAATCAATAAGCTAAAATATGTTGTACTGCGTTAGTTTACTTTATCATCTCATGGTACGAAAAAGCTCCATCAGATTATTGCCTATCTTCAACGTAAACTTTGTGTCGGTCAGAGTCATAGCGGAATGTTGTATCAGCTTCATAGGCATTAGAGTGTTCAAAACCGAAACCGAAAACCGTCTAACCGGTTTTTTTCTCAGAAACCGTACGCCGGTTTCTTCAAAAATGCCAATTTCGAATAACCGGTTTAACCGGCTTTGTTATGTCGGTTAACCGGTTTTTCAAAAATAAGCTTTTATACAGAGCATTGTCAGGTTTGTTCTAGGCACAGCGTAGCTTTCTTTGAAATTTCCTTATGTAATATGAAAATTAGTTTGGAATTGCTGCTCGATGACTCATTTTGAAAAGGGGTTTAGTGTATTCATATAAAAAACGTTCATTTCTCAATATTTTATAAACTAAGCATCCAACCAAAAAAAGAGTTGTAATCACCGTACAATAGTGGGAAATCACTATAGATTTCATATGAACAACTTTAAGTGCAGTTATCTCCTAAACTATGTGTCCGATCTCAAGAAGGTGCTTATTTCATGATAATCATATAATATGTGGGAAATCACCAGATACAGTTGGAAAATAATTTTAAATAAATGGGGATCTCACCTTGAAATGGGAGAGACACCATTAATATTCATATGAATAACGTGAAGTGCTTTTACATCCTTCACTAAGCGTCCAATGGTAACATGGAAATTAATTTAGGATGAAATCAGTACCTTAATTCTAAAACAAATCAGATTTTATCTGCCACAACTTTATTCTTCTATAAACCCTTCCCAAAAACTCACATTATTATAAGACGCCACAAATACTTTCCGAAATTACACGATACGCGAAAATCAACGTCACAAAGCGCACTGAATTTTTATATAAAGTACGACAGACACGCTATTAGATAAGTATGTTGATATGCCACAGACATCAGAAAATCTAACATTTTTGAAAACCAACATACACGTCTGACATACACGACATACATGTTTCAGACAGTGTTTTTGGTATGCTACAAACATGTATGCCTGAGTAACAGCCACTTTAAAATTAAGGTATCGGTATGCATTTGTTTTCATATTTTATTCATGTTTAATTTTATATTTGGTTTTATTTTACAATTTCCGAAAAACTGAACGAAACCGGTTAATCCGGTTTTTTACTAAATCAGCAAACCGGTTTTCTGAAAAAAAATCAAGTATTTGCACACTATAATAGGCACACAAATCTGAACAATGCTATCTAATAGTTTCTGTCGTATCAGACTATCGAAGGCAACTTTATAGCCTACAAAAAAAATCGTAAATGTCGATCTGCATTTCATGGGATTTCTCCAGGATTGTTCAGAAAGCCACATTGATAAAGTCAAAGGAAGGACCTTTAATGCGGTGGACATTAGATTGTTCTTGCAGTAAATGGCGCAAACACTTGAATCGCTTATGTCAAGCACAGAATATAGAACAATTTGAATTCAATCATCGTACATGCATTTCTTTAACCCATATCGTGCTGGTACATGCACGTTACAAGATTATAACGTATTTTCGGTAGTCAACTGCAGCATTTTTGTTAATGAACCGTGAAATCCCCTACTGACCTCCTTTTGGCTCGGTGGTAAACAATATACTTTGTCATCTATAATAGGGATGAATTCCGCAACTGCATTGCCTTTGAGAATGAGCAGATTACATAAATTTTTCCTCCATATTTGAAGCAAGCTCGGCGTATCAGTCACCAGATTTTTATCTCCGTCTTTATATGACAATATATCTGTTTAGTGACTTTTACTTGTTACGTTTTGGTAGAATTCGTGAATTCTTTGTTATCCTCGATCTTTCTTTTATCCTCCATAAACGCAGCTGCCGTCAAAAAAGGCGTTTCGTATCTCTCCTCTTCTCCTTATATCCTTCCCTCACAGCATGCATAACTATACCATCCTTTTCGTCAGACAAAACGCGACATTCTTCAATGTACCAGAGCTTGTCTGAGCATAGTGTCCAGTACGGTATTTGCTGCAGTGGTCATAAAATGCGCAATATGCCGGCACTGTGTGTCGGGAACATCATAATACGCGACGTTTATTTTCAGTAATTGGTAGAATTGGAAAAATTAGACATTGACTTTCTTGGCGGTATACAGCTTTGCAATGTCTCGTTTTTTTTCATTTGGTTATGAACGCTTTTGTCGCACGACTTAACTTCGTTAGTACTTTGCCTGCAACTAGGTAGTGATCCATATATCTGCTCTTGGTATCACACAAACGTAATTTCTAAAGTGATCAACAATGATACTCGTCTGTTGATCTGGATATAGCCAAACATGTCGTCCATCGATTTCAAAGCGATTAACAAGGATTCTCGTCTGTTGATCAGGACATATTCAGATTGTCTTATGAACATCTTTATGGGAATATCCATATTACTTGCCGACTCAAAGCTAACTAGTCTAAAATCTGTTATTTAGAGTGAATTTTCCAACTCCTAACAAAGTATAGGGTTTTTCAGCTCTTTGATTTGGGACTCAATTCTGAGAATTGGACGAGAAAGTAGCCCCAAAAATTAGAAATTCGGCATCATTCGTTTTATAAAGTTGGCTGCATTAATAATTTAACGGCCATAAGAATTTGCTTTAGGTGCATTTTCAGCACTTTTTCTTTATTTTAAGAAGGTTATATCTCGGTATACCGTAGGGAATATCTGTTTTGTGTCCTAAGCAATGTTGTAAATCTTGAATAGGAGAACAAATCCTTAAAAATCGCAAAAATTTCCCATTTTTACCACTAAACTATAAGTTTTAGGACATGATCTATCTCAGTAATATTTAATTGTGTGCTTGTTATTTATGATCTACTAGTGGACCCGGCAATCCTTCGTTATTGCATAATTGACTAATATTACAAAATTAAGTTAATATAATACACAAATATCGATTTAAATTGGCTCACAGTTATAAAACCTGTGCATATGTCACTTTCAAACATACTTTGGCAACGTTTCCTTAACTCGATAATAATATGTTTGGCTTGCTTTCTTATTGGGCTTATTTTAAGCGTTGATCTCATGCCCTTTGTAAACAATTCGTTACCCCAAGTAACTCCCAAACCTTTTCAATCAACAATGTTTTGTTGTGTCGAATGTTATATATCGCTATGACCATCCGCCCACTGATCGAGTACTATCTGTACACCAAATTTCATGTCTCTAGGATAAAAATATTAAAATTTTCGTCTGCAATATTGTAATTTTAGTGCCGAATACTATCTGTGTACTAAGTTCTATTTTTCTAGGGCTATGATTCGATTTAAGCGTGCCCCCTCCGCCCTCTGAATAATTAAATTAAAATTTTGATTGCATATTCATTTTTGTGTTGTCATATCATATTATATTGTATGTATATATCATATTGTATATATCATAGCTCTAAAAAAGTTTTGCCATAACCAAAATGCATACAGGGTCCAAAACTTAAATTTTGCTGCATATTCATGTTTGTGTTGTCGAGTACTATCTGGGTATAAAATTGTATGTCTAAAGCTTTAAAACTCCGCCCATTGGATGAGAAATAAAAATATCGTCGGCATATTCATATTCGTGTTGTTAAGTACTATCTGGGTATCAAATTATATCTCTCTAGCTCTAACAAAAGTTTGCACACGCCCACTCCGCCCATTGGGTGAAAAATTAAAATATCGTCTGCATATTCATATTCGTGTTGTCAAGTACTATCTGAATATCAAATTTTGTCTCTAAGAAAAAGTTTTTACACGCCCACTCCGCCCAAAGGATGAAAAATTAAAATATCGTCGGCATATTCATATTCGTGTTGTCAAGTACTATCTGGGTATCAAATTTTACCTCTCTAGCTCTAAAAAAAAGTGTTGCCACGCCCACTGGTCCAAAATTAAAATTTCATCAGCATATTCATATTCGTGTTGTCGAGTGGGTATTAAATTTATCTCTCTAGCTCTAAAAAAATTCGCCAATTGGGTCAACAAATAAAATTTCGTCTGCAAACTTATATTCGTATTGTCTAGCACTATCAGGGCATCAGATTGTATATCTCCAGCTCTAAAAAAATGTTTTCCAGGCTCACTCCGCCCACTGATCTCAAATTAAAATTCCGTATGCATTTTCATATTCATGTTGCCGAGCGTCTTCTGTATATCAAATATTATCCCCCAAGTTCTAAAATTATGTTTCGCCACGCCCACTCCGCCCATAGGATCAAAAATTTAAATTTCGTCTGCATATTCGTGTTGTTGAGTACTATCTGTGTATCAAATTTTATCTTCCTAGCTCTAAAAACATGTTTTGCCACGCCCACTCCGCCCACTGCTTCAAAATTGATATTTTGTCCGCATATTTATATTCGTGTTGCCGAGTACTATCTTTGTATCAAATTTTATCTCCCTAGCTCTAAAAATATGTTTTGTCACGCCCACTCCGCCCACTGGTTCAAATTTAAAATTTCGTCCGCATATTCATATTCGTATTGCCGAGTACTATTTGTGTATCAAATTTTATCACCTTAGCTCAAAAAAAAGTTTTGCCACGCCCACTCCGCCCATAAGGTCAAAAATTTAAAAAATGTATAGCCTACGGCAATTTTCATATAGTACACTAACTATCTTCCAAATTTCATTGAAATCGGTTCTGCCGTTTAGGCGTGATTGAGCAACAAACATACAAACAAACAGACAGACTTTCACATCTATATATATAAAAATGAAATGGTCCACGTATGTCATACCATCACTTGAGAACGGCTGGAGCGATTTGGCTGATTTTTTTTTTATACGATTCGAAATATTCCGTAGATTGTTTGTGTCGAAAAAAATCAAATCCAGGTGGCGCTAGGGTGGATTTATATCGAAAATTTGAATGCATGTACCAATTCAACTGAAATTTAGAATGGATATTCATTTGATCATGAGAAAACATTTTATGTACAAATGGACCCGGTAGATGGCGCTGGGGTCGGTTTACAATAAAAATTTTAACGAATGGGCCAATTTAACTGAAATTCAGAATCTATGTTTGTTTGATTATCAGAAAAAACCGTTTGTACAAATGGACCCGGTAGATGGCGCTAGGGTGGATTTATATGGAAAATTTGAATGCATGTATCAATTTAACTGAAATTCAGTATTTATTTTTGTGGAACCTTGAGAAATTTTTTTTGTATAAATTGACCCGGTAGGTGTCGCTATGATGGAATTATAATGAAAATTTTAACGAATTAAACAATTTGATTGAAATTTAGAATGTATATTTGTTTTATTATGAAATTTTTTTTTTGTGTATATGGACCCGCAGTTGATTTGACTGGGGTTGAATTATTTCGAAAATTTATATCAATTGTCCGATTTTACTTACACTTAAAATATATGATTTTTTTGGCATGAGAAGATTTTGAATATCGATTGTCCGATTTTACTTAAACTTAAAATATATGAACTTAAAATATATGGAACCAGTTGCCGGTGTTTAGCTTATGATACACTTAATTTTTGGAATGTCATTTAGTCAGTTTTTTTGACATCATAGTTATTCAGAAGTCTATATATATAAAAAAGATGTACATTTTGATGTCACCACTAATTGTGAAAACGGTTGACCCCATTTGTCCCAAAATTTCAGTGAAAGTTAAGGATTGGCTGTAGATGGTCACCCAGACTGCAAAAAGGCTTAAAAAAGAATGACTAACTTTTATAATGGCGCACTTCCTACTGAATTAGAGAGCTTC